>JAFBJT010105793.1:88042-107020 GCA_016785325.1 Chascanopsetta lugubris
CGGAGGCAGCAGGCTGCTGCTGCTGCTGCTGCTACTGCTGCTGCTGCTGCTGCTGCTGGTGATGGTGATGGTGATGGTGGTGGTGATGGTGGTCTCCTTCAGGAGAGCCACTGTATCACCGACCTGCCTCAGGGCAAAGAGCATGAAACCAACAGAAATACAGTGTTTGTGGCTGTAATTTCCAGCGTGCCACACAATCACTTGTTCCATGAACCCTGTTAATGCAGAGAAGTGCAGAGCTCAGCGGCGGGTGGTTTATGGCACCTCTGCTTTTCCAACCTCCATCCTGTGGCTGTTCCGCCCAATGCAAGCGGCAGGGAGGCTGAGGGAAAGTCTGTCCGTCGCCCTCTTCTGAAAATGATGCGTGTACGCGGGTCTTAAAGGCGCAGTGTGTGAGATTTGGCGACATCTAGAGGTGAGGTTGCATGTCGCGTCCGTCACCTCACCCTCTCCCTTCGGAGGAGGCAGGAGAACCTGTGGTGGACTTCAGTTGTTATTCAAAAACTCAAAAGATGTCTAGCGTGTCCACTCTGGGCTCCTGTAAAAACATGGCCCAGAGGAATGATAATTAATTCATCATGATAATTCAAAGTTTCCTCATCCCTGCCTCCCACAGTCTTTGTTTGCTCCTGGACATGTTGCTGTCTGCAGCTCTCTGGGGGGGTAGGGGGGGGGGGGTTCCCTCGAACTGCACAACGACGTAAACAGCTTTGGTCGGTGGAGGCATAAAACTGCCAAGATGGTCATTCTCGTCCTTTGATCTATGCCAGAACTAGAAACAGATAGTGATCATTTTCATTTATTTCTCGTCGGGCGAGCGGCCGAGTCAAGGTCAGTTTTGAGTGGGAGGTCAGTCGGAGGTGAAAAGGCCTCCTCTCTCCCCACTTCCTCCCCGTACTCACACTTTATCTGTTTCAATGAGCCTCGGTGGAGACTCGGCTCCACACTCAAACCGAGTGTGAAGACAACTTCCCCAAAGTGCCTTTTAATTAAACAACCCCAGCTATCAGTCCCACTATGAGCTCCGAGGGGAAACGGCTCGTGAAGTCACTCTGTAAATCTCCCGCAGGAAACACCGGGCCGCCGCCAAACACCATGAGGTCTGCACATGTGCGATCCCGATTTGATTTACAGTCGTCGGTAAAAACACAATGAGGTGGAGGCCTGCCTGTGATATGTGAGGCTCGCTCTCTCTCTCTCTCTCTCTCTCTCTCTCTCTCTCTCTCTCTCTCTCTCTCTCGTTCCCTTCACGCGAGGCAGTGAAATCAAACTTTTATTCATCAGCAAAGAGCTGGAGTGGGACATGGAAATCAGGTTAGGCACAGAACCTAAGTGGGGTGCGGAGGAGAGGGCGGCAGGTGCCGGCTTCTAGTGCCATTGTGCCGGATCCTCTTCACATCCCTAATAGGCAGCGCTCAGGAAAGAGATGCCCACTCGGTTCCTTTTGATAAAAGCAGAGACACAATCAGACAATCAGACATGTGTCGGCCTTGCAGGATGCGTTTGAAGTGTGTGTGTGTGTGTGTGTGTGTGTGTGTGTGCGCGCGCGTGCGGGTGTGTGTTCCTGTTGGGTGTTTCTGTTCCTAGTTAGTTAGGCTCGGTTGTATTTGGGACATTGATGAAAAGGGACGGGGACAAAACATGCCTCTTCCCCCCGTCTGAAGCCATTGTCCATGTCATTGAGTTTTTCAAAGCGTTTTATCAGCCGAGCAAAATGCTGGTGCGGAAATGTGCTGCGCCGGCTTTACTGAGCAGGCGGTCGGAGACGAAGTCTATTCTTCGGGAGATGCCTGGCTCAGGGGCGTGGAATTTCTCCCATTTGTTCTTTGCTTTGCTGTGTATTTCTTATTTCAATGGAAAAAAAAGAAGAAGAGAAAAGCCCATTGATGTGGATCTCATTGGGCCCTCAGACACGGAATGCTTCTTTCATGCTTTCTGTCTGTCTGGCCTCGTGCTGATACCGGCCCACTCTGAAATGTGACATTAATATGTAAATGTGCTGCCGGCACCTGTTTGTGGAGAAGACAGTCTCCCCTGGTGAACGGAGAAGTCAAAGCACTACATGTGTATCAGCCAGGTGTTACAGTGAACAGGTGGGACTGTTTAAAGCCCGAGGAAGAGCTCGGCATTGTGGGAGATGAATTCAGTCCCAATGGGAAGATTGATTACCTCCAATATTCAACCCAGTCACATTATGCCTTCTTTGTGTTTCCATGTCTTCTGGTGGGTTGTGTTCATGCTGCGCGTATGGAGGTATTTTCAAAACTCCACATTCCTGGCCATAGGTGGCGCTCTTTATACAGGAAAACACATTGTCAGAGGCAATGCCGTTGAAATGCCGTATTTTTCACTTTTATTCAAATTCATGTTCATGGTGACCACCGTCTGATTCGTCGAGGGAAGTTCCTCGCTGCTAGGAGAGGGTGACCAATCAGAGCAGCCCTTTCTGTGGGGGAGGGGCAGAGGCTTTACAGCAGGTGCTGGAGCAGTGGACAAAGTGAGGAAGCTTACAGGATCGTCTGGGACTGTCGATCTGTATTTGTGACATTAGATTGAACGCACGACCCCAGAAAGAACGTCTTTCGGACCGAAGGTTTTCTATAACGAGATTTGCGATAATTGTGTGGCGACAACCTTCAAAAAACCTGACATTCTGGAAAGCATTTATTTCTCGAACTCAGGTAAAAAGCAAAAAAAAAAAAAAACATGAAATAAAGCAATATGTGAGCTCAGACCTTCTTCTGCCTTTTCACCCCAGCCTTGAAAACCGGCGACGGCAGTAACAAGCACACCTGTCGAAGTTCCCATTATTCTTTATTGGTTATTGACTTTTTGACAAATGTGGAACATTACACGGCAAAGGCAGGAGGTGCGGGTAGAAAGGTAGAAAGTTGTTCTCTTCAAGAGTCGGATACGACATAAATAATGGCGAAAGCGGGTCGTCATTCTCCAGCGCTTGGTTTTGTTTGTTATGAGGTATCAGTTCCCCTGCAGAGAGACTGATGGCTGAGGCGTTGGAGTTGGAAAACTGTCAGACTCACCACAGGTATCAACCTCGTAGTTTTAGGAAACACAGATGAACCTGAAAACGATTCTGCTCAAATAACATTCCTCCGTCTGGAGAGGAATCAATTGGTATATGTTTTCTGTCTGACTATTGACGCTGGTGTTGTTGTCTCAAAAATTGCATCACTTTCCATTTCCAGTTGAATTTCAGCTTGACACCTGAGCCTCAGTGTTGTAGTTCAGCCAGAGTGAAACACCAGGTTGTATCAGTGAGCAGCACTTTCATCATCCCCGTACCAGAGACTGTTAAGGACATAGCGTCCGTGAAGTCACCCCCAAGGTTTCTGCCCAGCGATAATGAGGCTCGTAGCGGGCGGTTCACTCGGATGCCTGACTCCTCCTACTTCCTGGTTCACCCCAAAATGGGCAAAGAGGCGGAGCACAGGTAGAGCTGGGGTGGGCCCATGTTGCTGTCGCAGCATCCACTGAACATGCCAGGTCGAACCCAAGTGCCACTCAAGAGGCCACGCCCTTAATTACGCACAATTTAAAATTGTGTAATTTTTTTTTTTACAATCTACAGTTGTTATGGTAAAACATGTGACTGATTGAGATCAAAATCGTCGTTCTTACCAGGGTTTAAAGATGTTGAATTCACCTCTAAAGTCGACCACATTAACATGGGAGTTTCTGGGGATTGACTCAGTTTTTGACCCAGCCTCAAGTAGCCGCCCTTTGAACTGCAAGTTTTGTTTTGGTCTCCTCCGGGACTTTGCCGCTTGCCCTGGACCAGTGGCATATAAAAACAGAACCATAAAGTTTTTTTAAATTTTTTTTATCGACCTTGTGAGTCCCTTTACTGTTCCTCTCTGTGCGTCATTCAGCCTCATACTCTCCTGCTGTGCTTCTGCTCTGGTTATAAAATAGAGCCAAGTTTTCCTGCAGTACTCTCTGTTCGTAGAATGACCATGATGGTGTGGTTGTTCTGCAGCTTAAAATTTCATGGTTTACTTCATAACGACTAAGGCTGGACTGATTTCTAGCTTTAAAGCTGCAGTGTGTACAATATTCTCAAAACTATTATACATATAACAATAACATTGTGACATCCTCATCAATTTATAACCACTTCAATGTTAGACCCCCCCCCAGTGCTGTTAAATGAGCCCATTAATGTATATTTATATGAGGAGGCGGGCCGCCATGTTTTTACAGTAGCCCAGAGTGGACATAGTAAACATCATTTGAGTTTTAATGACAACTGAAGTCGACCACAGCTTCTCCTACATGTTCAGAAGGATGAGGGTGAGGTGATGGATACAACGTGCAACTTCACCTCAAGACGTCACCAAATCTTACACACTGCACCTTTTAATATATGAAAAAAAAAATAGGTAAACAAAGGCGCAGATATGGTGAAAATGAGATATGGCGGTTTCAAAGAAAAAGAAAATGGTTTTGTACCACATGCTGCTAGAGGCCATTTTCTATGTGTTGTCCCTGAGCAGATGAAAGAAATAAAACAACCTCTTATCTCACTACATAGCTACAGTGTAGCTACATGTCTCCATGGAGCCATCGTTGCCTTCGTAACAACAGCGGATCGGGATTGTGTTTAAATCCCAGCGTGCATCAAGGAAAGGTGTCTGTTGTCAGGTGTCTGCTGCGAAACATGTGTGACACGTGGGAATCAGCGCACCGAGAGCAAAACGCAGCGATGTCTCTGCTGAACTGGGATTAGAAGTTCGCAAGATCTCATGGAATGTGTTGGAAGACGTATACGCACGTGAATAATAGATGCAATCTCCCAGAGGAAGAGGTGGATTTCCACACTGACAAATACTCACTGACTAACTGGTCCCAATGGTCAGAGGAGAATCAGGGAACAACATCTTGTCTCACTGCCCCAACATGAACCGATCGGATTGTCATGAAAGGAAAGTTCAAAACGTCAGTGGGGAACCGCTGCTCTTGATTTGTCAAGATCGTCTCTTTTAAACTTCAGCTTCTGATGTGCAAGCTTCCCCGTCCCTTTGCAGCAGAAGGTCGGCTCTTGTCCGCGGTTGCGGATTCGGCAAGTTGGTCGACTGTGTCTGTGCAGACGTCCCCCAGGCGCCATTCGCTTCTGCCGTCGATCTCGACTCCCGCCGCTCTCTCGCCTTTGATCTTCCTCTGGCCGACTTATTTCACCACAGTTTGAGAAATGATGACAGAAATCTCAGTTCAAGATTCATAGTTACAGCTTTGACTCTAAAGGGAGAGTTTGGGTGAGGACTTTTGAAAGTACTCTCATAACGACAAGTGAAGGCAAATTGTCTATTGTTCCTCAACGTGACAACATAATGAAATCAAAGTGTTTTTTAATGCTGCAAATCAATCTCCGCATAACCACCCGAGCAGCTCTCCCTCGGCTCTATTATGCTTTCTGTCTCTGACCTCCATTAATGTCTCTCCAAAATAAAACTGCTTTATCTCCCGTCCTGAAATGTCACTTTAGTTAGCGAGGATGGCGGAGGCGGAGCTGAGGGAGCCGCCGATCTGTCAACATAACTCAGCCGCATTTAGCCCAAACGCTGCCTCGGTTTCCCTCTGAACCCCGGCATTTCAAGGACCCCCGAGTGAAAGTGGAGGCGTTTCGGAAACGTACGACGGGTGCGAGGGCGAGATAACCCTGGAGGTGATTTGTGGAGTGCGCAGCCACTGGGAAGTCTTGTAACATCGCGGCTTTGGTGGGGGTGAGCGCATTTAGCACGAGGACAAGGTGAGGCAGTCCGTGTTTGTCCTGAGCCAGACTCCTGACAGGTGGAGGTTGGGGGTGGAGGCGAAGGGTGGTGGTGCGGCGGCCAGATAAGGAGCCGCTCATTCCAGATTGAACATGACAGCCATGATTGGATTCAGACGTAAGAAAGTCAAAGTGAGAGGAAGACTGTAAATCCCACATAGCGATTTGTGTGTGCGTGTGTGTGTGTGTGTGTGTGTGTGTGTGTGTGTGTGTGTGTGTGTGTGTGTGTGTGGGTGTTTAAGAAATGAACTGTGCACAAAGATTGCCCCTGTTTTCATTTCGCCCGCTTTTGAAGGAGGGCGGCTGAGGTTGATGGATGTAGGATTACTTCTTATTTGTAGTTTTTCCATTTGAACAGCGTCTGAGGCTCTGACCACTTTCTCTTCCTCCAGCCGGAGTCTGTGAGGCAAACCCTAAATACACACTCTGTAACTGCCCCTCCCACACGGAGCACACTATTCAGCGTGTGTGGTCAGGTGTGTTCCATTTTCAAATGAATGAAGAACTCTGGGTAACGCCGGTTCTTCGTAACTAGCGGAGCGGTGTATTTTTACATCAGTATTATCTGAGGACGTGTGTTTAAGATGCTCCAAGTCCTGACAACACAACGGAACTGAATCAGAGCTGCTGATGTTGCGACAAAATCAGGGCAAACTCCTCGGGCCCCCCGAGAGAGAGGACCCGCTTTCACAAACATGGCCGATTCACGGCCCGTGAAACCCCTCCAGCGGTGGAGCGTGGGTGAAGGGCGGAGTCAGAGCCTCAGGAGTTCTCTGCGGACTTTCTCCTGCTGGACTGCTGCTGGAGACAGAATCTCCAGAAGGGCCCGTGTGTGAATGCGGCAGGAAATCCTACGCAGATCTGAAGTGAGTCAGAGCCGTCATGATGTAAATGTTTCCAATGCGTGACCAACACATGACGCGCACGGCACTGAAGAGGATTCAGTATTTCAGGAGGTGAGAAATGAA
Source organism: Chascanopsetta lugubris (assembly GCA_016785325.1). Classification (NCBI taxonomy): domain Eukaryota; kingdom Metazoa; phylum Chordata; class Actinopteri; order Pleuronectiformes; family Bothidae; genus Chascanopsetta; species Chascanopsetta lugubris. The sequence continues at coordinate 94,799 of JAFBJT010105793.1, forward strand.
CCCGTTACTTTGAGGAAGCATTGGAAGATGAGACCCCACTGTCTAAACATCACAACATCGCTCGCTGCTGAACGTTATTTGAGGCCGTTGTGTGTTGAAAACTGCGGAGGGGGCATCGATCCAATCATCCATAGATGCTGCGGAGGACACATCCGATTGGCTGCGTCCGAATCAACTTCCCGTTCCGCCCACATTCTTGCTTTGCGGTTGAAGATTAGATTGTCTGTCGTGTAACACGAGTTTCAGTCGGGTTTGATGTGCGGCCCCCCCTCCCTTCTTTTCGCCCGAGGCCCCCGAAATCCCTCGAAACACCCCTGCCCACATTTGTTGAGAGGCCTGATGCACAGCTGACATCTACTGCTGGTAACTATGGAGTGTGTGTTACTCGCTAAGTGTGAAGGAAGAGTGTGTGAAGAACCAAGGTTGGACACACTCCTGTTTTGAATTGATGTTGATATAAAGCAAACACGGGGCAACAATGTATTTGCACATTTCTGCATGAGACAGCTCATTGCCGATGCACATTAGTTGGGTTTTTACATATTGTTACTGTGTGTGTGTGTGTGTGTGTGTGTCTGTGTGTGAGTGAGACTGTAGTGTGTGTGTTGTTGTGTGAGGGGGACGTTTGCAGGAGTCTGCTAATGTGTTCCGTGAAGAGCTCTGGCTCCTGTGTGGTCGAATGCGTCCGAATCGCAGTAAAGAGATGAAAAAGATGTGAGGACACTTGCACTGATTTTGACGCTGCAACTCGTTTCCTCCGAAACTAGAAGAAGGCTTTTTTCCCCCCCTTTTTTCTTTGAATGATCATTTCACATCTCTCGCTCGGCCCTTGTCTGGTGAGGAGGAGGAGGCTGTCTCTGGCCTGGATTAATCCAACACAGTGCAACAACACTTCCTACATCTTGTTCTGTCATTTCGTTGCGTTCTGTGGAGGAGGACGATGACTGATATTCGGCATCAAATTCCTGGAATGGGGACAAGCTCTTCACACTTGCTTGTTTACTCTCTCTGGGGCCGCGGAGGCTGCGTGTGTCCTGCATGAATCTCCCTCTGCCGCTCGCTATGTGGTGACCATGGTAATGGATGAAGGAGGCCGGCGAAAGCAAACACAAACAATGGACGCGGAGACGGAGCTCCCGTCATTACCAGCGATGAGCGCTTTGTTTACCTCTGCTGCACATGCCGCTGATTCATCTCACAAATCATGTCATCTCCTTTTAAAACTTCACGTTGACATGTATTTGAAACCATTTCAATAAGAACCAGCTGACCATCAGAACGACTATCAATCAGTCGAACCAACTAACCAACCAACCAACCAACCATCCATCTAGTCTCGCAATGTAGCAAACAAGCGAACAGGCAAACTGCCAACCAACCGGTCAACCAACCAACCAACCAACCAACCATCCATCTAGTCTTGCAATGTAGCAAACAAGCGAACAGGCAAACAGCCAACCAACCGGTCAATCAACCAACCAACCAACCAACCATCTATCCAGCCAGCCATCCAACCAATCAACCAACCGGTAGCAACCATGACACTTCACCCTGATCTTATATGTTCAAATAAATCAAAGCCAGTTCACCACAAAAACCAATATTCAAACAAACATCAGAGTGATTACAACAGAAACTGTTCTGGTCTCATCTGAGGCGTTTTGGGCTCTTTGGGAGCTTTTTGCCCCGATGGTCTGTCAGCTGCTCGGTGCTGGGGTGGGATGTCCAGCCCTTTGATGAAAGATGTTTTTATTCTGCGCAGAAAATGCCCTCTCTCACCTGCCGCAGTAAACTGTGCTGCTGAGAGTGGAGGGTGAACTCTCGCTGGGAACCCAAATCACTCGTATGAAAGTGGCTGCTGTACGCCTCCAAGCTGAGATACGATATCGGCTGATTCTGCAAAAAAAATACCTGAATTGTATTTTTATGTCCAATCATTTCAAAATCCTCTATTTCTGCAAATTCTTTTATAATACAGAGGCAATAAAAGCCCGTGGCTCCTCTGTGATCGTCCATCCTGCATCATCCCTTTCCACAACCCTTTGACCTTAAAGTGCAGAATCTGTCTGATAGGAAAATCAGTCCTGGTGTTGATGTCCATTTAGTTGTTGCCCCGAATATCAAAAGCGGGACTCTAGTTTGGAAAGGACGCTGCCGTGGAAGTTCAAAGTGAAGTAGATTCATGAAGGACTGTTTTGTTTAGTTTAGGATTTTTGCAGTTGACAACTTAATCCTCTTAAACACTGTGTCCTACATCCCACTTCCCCGGACCTGGGTAGTCAACAGACAATGGAGTCATGTTCAAACAAATTGCTCCGGAGGTTCATTGTGAGGGTTAATCATTTACTCACCATTTTTCACTTGCCTACATTTTCGTCCTCACTCCATTTGGCCTCGCCTGAAGAAAATCTGATAAATTCCGCATTAACCCTGTCCTCCCGGGTCGAGACTTGCCTTGAGAGAGCACCGCGCGTTGTAACCCATCAACCGGCGGCAGATAACAGTCGACCAGAGTCAACAGAAAGCCCATTACAGCGGCATGTCTGCCGATAATAAGAGAAGATAGGGGGTCTGACAGAGAGGAGAGTGATCATCAGGCTGCAGTGTGATGCTGACCTGCGGGGCAGCAGAGCTGGATGACCCCTCAGCACCAGAGTACGACGCCCTCACACAAAGCCTCTTTAAAATAAAAGCCTTCCCATTGATTAATCACTGCGCACTTTAATGGGAGCTTCATAAAAAATACAGTTACTTTTAATGGCTTTTCCGGTAAAGGCATGAATAATGCTGACACGGGCGACTTATCTGTGTCAAGGTTTGCGTTGCGCATTGTTTGAACCTTTCTCGGCTGCAGCCTGGAGTGAGTCCACGTGTGCGGAGCTGGGAGACACGGAGGCAGAACATAAAACGCTTGTGCCGGTGGTTAATGAAGACATGTAGGCGGGGTGAGCTGGAGCCGGAATGGAGCCTGGGGGCAACATCTTCCGGAGGCTGGAGGAGCGGAGAGGGAGAGGAGAGGCTGCGCGGGGAGAAAACACATTGTTTTAAGTGAATCTCATTAAGCGGGAGTTAAAAGAAGGAGGTGACAAGTGGGATGCACTTGGCACATTCAGCACACTTGGCGACTTTAATACACATCTGCCGCTCAGGAGAATTGTTATTCAATTGTTGTGCATCGGGGGGCCGAAAACAGATTTAACGGTCGTGCTTATCGGCGGCGGCATCGGTGATGCACTATCAGTGGCTGCAATAACACAAGGTGTCATCGTACTTATTCATGGGGAGCCATAAAGTTTTTTTATTTTTTTTGTTTTTTTTATTTTTTTGTGGTTTTGTCCCTGAAGTGTGGAAAAATAATCTTATTTGAGGTGGACACTCAGCATGAGGAGGCGTCCTACGGTTTCCTGTGGCCCCCCTCCAGCTGCCTGGTACCCAGACAGGGTTCATTACCTGGGAAGATATGGCCTGTGAGTAATCTCCACACTTAACCCTCTGGAGAGCCCCCCGCTCGCCAGACACTCAAGGGCAAAAACTTCATGTCTGAGTGGAGACGGGGGCAGCGTGTAACCTCCTTACATCTAGAAGCCGACAAATACCCGGGAGTTCAGGCGCAGTGCCGGAGAGGCGCCGGGGTCTGGCCATTGTATTCCCAGAGGCCCGAGGGACTCGGGCCACAACTGGAGCGGCTGCACACGCTCAGCACCTCTGTCTGGAGGTGCCACATTCGCACACACAGGAGTGGACTCCCTCAGGGTTTCCTGCCATTTTCAAAGTTTCCCTTCTACAAGAGAACGACTGAGCAGATTTTTAATTTTTTTATTTGGGTCATTCGCAGAATCGTGAGGGGTTTGGCATGACACGATGCATCGCTTTTGGAATCGAATGTTTGTCCAGTTGCAGCGCATCACCACCAGTGTCGGCCCGTGTTGTCACTACCTCTAGAATCTTGTTTGTCCAAGTTGACGTCTTGAGCAGTGTCGTAAACGATGCCTGTTTTATGTGGTAAACAAATGAGGTGGAGTGAGCTTTTTTCCTTGTTTGGTTGTTCCTGCACAACACCGCCACCTGCTGTGTATCAGTGGAACTGTCAAAAGCGCAAACAGTCGCTTTAAGTAACGAGGGAAGCAGGAACAGTATTAGGGTCTTCAAACTGCAGTACATACTCGGAGAGAAGTTGACGTTTGTGTTTTTATTCATAAAAAGTCAATCATTGTTTTTTTCTGGGTGAATACCAATAGCTGTTAATAAGGTAGATAACCAATATTAGATTCTTTTTTTCTCGAAATGACAAATGTAGAATATGTCAAACTTTAATACAAAACGTATACTTCATTATCAACCAGGGAAGAGACATAATTGCTGTGGGACCAAAGTGGCAAAACTACCAATAAATTCATCATATTGATGCTTAATAAAATGCAGACTTGCTCAAATACTACCGGTAAATAGGCCTCTGTAATTAGCCGGGCTGATAATTGTTTGATCACGTGGTGTCGTCTGCATGTGGTATTGAAGAAGTGGCACGACTCTTCATTTGTTTTTTTTCAGTGTTGTTGAGTCACAACAGTTTTAAAAACACCAACATCAAGCCAACGTGCTCATTGTCTACATCTCTTTACTCAGACAATGTTGTTCCGAGCCAAAGAAAAAGAAGGACCTTAATTGTTTGAGATTCATGTTGTGTGAAAATTGTCTCGCTCAGATGCCATTTGAAAACGTGACTTTAGTACTAACCAGACAGAAACATAAAGGCATTATTCACATGTACGAGTTGGGTTGTTTGGATTGAATTAAAAATCAAGGCACAACATAACATCAAACCCTGTAATCACAGAGGAAGTGTCATCAAAGAGCGAGTGGAAGATTGACTCACTGGAGACACAGGTGGGTGGAAGTGTTCACATTCAACCTTCCTGCCTCGGTGCTCTCACTATACCAGCCTCCTCTCATATATAGTCTTTCCATGTTCCTCTCACTGCACAGCCTCCACATCTTTAAAGGTGCAATGTGTACGATTTCTGTAATTTTTGTCACTTCTAAAAAATCACAAAACAAAAACATACTGATATTTTGATGAATTGTCAACCACCTAAATGTATTATTTTCCCCCATTACACTTAAATGAGCCCATTCATGTATATTTACACGAGGAGCAGGTTCCTCTCCATGGGGGGCCGCCATGTTTTTACAGTAACCCAGAGTGGACCTACTAAACGTCTCCTGAGTTTTAATGACCGTAGGTTCTCCTGCATGTTCAGAAGAGGTGAGTGTGAGGTGACGGACACGACGCGCAACCTCACCTCTAGATGTCACCGAATCGTACACACTGCACCTTTAGGATACAGAGCTCCTGAACGCACCAGACGCCGCGGCCGCTGTGCCGCAGCAGGATTTCACTCTCTCTGCTGCCGATCCCGGAGCCCAAAGCACAACACACACTGAGGGGCTGTGATTGTGATTCACACCACAGCCATTCAAGTGTGGGCACCATACAGCACGTACACTGCCATTATTCATCAGGCTGTGTACCCTGAGGGCCGGACCCCCGCTGCTCCTATATGGCTCCGGCAGCACGGGGGGATGGAACTCTGAAGTGGCCTCGTCTTTACCTTTGGATGACTTTAAACCATGCTGGTGTATGAATAATGGAGAGGCAGCGACGTGAGAGCAAGGACACAGAAACGGAGAGGGCGCGCTCAGAGACGTCGCGTCGCCTCTGCTGGACACACGCGGCGCGAGCAGATATTCATGAAAGACGCCCCCCCATGTCCCCCCCCCCCCCCCCCCACCCCACCCCCTCAGCCGCCTGGGCTCCGCCAGGAAGTTGTGCGTTCATAAGGTGCCTCGATCATCCAGTCTGTTCGGATCCGTTCAGGATTTCTCGTCCCCCCCCTCCCCCCCTTCACGAACGCCGCATTTCAGAGAAACCGTTTGGCAGCGATGATGTGGATTCCGCTCACGTGCTCTGAGAAGTTTCCCGCCAGCGCTGATTACTCAGCGTTTTTCTGCAGCCTGGCACGACTGACAAGCTGGCAACCGCAGAAATTGATTGAGACTGAAACCGAAGAGGTGATTTTCACACCTCACATGCCACAAGAGTCCACAGCCATCTGTGTTTACCAATAAAGTTAACATGTTCAATATGCGCTGCAATATGCAGCTACGCCTCTAGATATCACTAGCTACCGCACTTTGCACCTCTGAATAAATTATCCCAAACACTCAGACACTCCCAGTGGTTCTTGTCACGTCGATGTTATTTTTTTTTTCTGTAAATTTGAGTCATTACTTGCTTGGCTGAGCCGAATTGTTTTGGTGCAAGATGGCGGTGCCCTTATCAGACTTCTTTTTTTTTTTTTGGGCCTCAGGTCATTGGTGGATCAGACCTAATGACACAGGTGAGCCATGACCTTGTACTCGAACAGACTGTTCCTTCCCAGAGATATGCAGGCGCAGATATGTTCCCGCTTACCTTTATCTCTCCGGGGCCCCGCTTTGTGCCCTGGAACACTGTCATTTTTAAACATGGGCGGTCGAACGAATTCATTTTCCCGATACATTATCATTCATAGTAGCATTCGCGTTTCACGTTCTCCGTCACCCAAACCAAAATAAGCGAATAAATAGAAATCCAACGGCAAGCAAAAGTACGTGGACTTCAGCACTTTCTGTGCTTTTTTTTTTGTTTGTAAAAATCCACTGTGGTGCACATTCGGTTGAGATTTGTAAACAGGGAGCAGATTATGAGCTCTGCTAAATGGCCCCAGCGGGGATGAAAAATTATTGAATTGTGCTGAATTGAAGGGAAAATTTGCTTTTAGAGAAACAACAAGGTTTCCAGCTTTGACACAGTCCTACTCTATTAGCTGCTACAGAAACACGCAGCACCGACCACAATGTTATCTTTACAAGCGAATTACCACCGACCTGAGGCTGAACCCAGCAGCGCCCATTATTCGAACCCCAGTCATGTGTTGCATATGTCCCCAGACTCGATGTGTTGGTGAGTAAATGTTTTCCTGTAGAACGGAAAAAGATGTTTCTCATTCCGAGCGGCGACCTCAGGGATCTGCCGGCGGATCACTCACATACATTTTTGGAATAAGCAAGAGTGACAGCGAGTCCTCCCAGCATTTCACTCCACATCCCATACACCTTTCCTTAATAGGAAGTGTTGGACCGCGACTGCTGCCATGTTCCTGGGGTCTCTTGTTGGATGTGTTCAGCACTTCTCTGACTCCCGCTTCCAGAATATTGGATTTCCAGCGCCATTCATCTGTCATGCTCTTTATCCCTGATCCTCTGTTCCCCGTTTCCACTCCCACTAATGGGAGACTGTTTCTCCTTCTCCTGCCAGAGCAGGAACCATTTCTTTTTATTTCCCTTTCCTCTCCTGGTCACATCGATCTGCTTTTCATCCTCTGCACCAGCTGCTGCATGTGGAGACACAGACAATAATTATCATCATTAATTAATGGGATGGTTGATTTAACTCGATGATTTTTGCTGTTTTAAAAAAAAAAAAAAAGTCTGATATTTTCATTGTAACTCTCCAGATCCTCCCATATCTTATGAAAGGTGATTTCTCTTGATTTCATGTGCAAGGTCATCACAGGACTAACATGGGGTCACCTTTACCAGTAGATGTCACTCAAGTCTACACACCTCCAAAATATAATGGTTACATCACTTCCTTTGGTCCATCCATCAATCCATCCATTCATCCATCCATCCATCCATCCATTCATCCATTCATGCATCCACATCCATCCATGCATCCATCCATCCATCCATACATGCACCAATTCATCCATCCTATCCATGCACCCATCTATTTATATTATGTATGTATTTATATATCTATTTATTCATTCATTCATTCATTCTCTATACTATATGTAGTGAAATGAAAATAAAACTAGACTTCAGAATATATTTGAAAGCACAGAAGGTTAATGTAAACAACCCTGTGACCTGGTGTTTTAAATTTACTCTCCTTCCTTGACCTTTTGCTTTTTCTTCCCTGCTCTTTCGTCTATTGACTACTTTAAATTCTCTCCTTTTCTCAGGGAACACAACATTTGGATCTTTCAGAGTAAACCCTCTTTAACTGTGTGTGTGTCCACAATAGATGTGTGTGTGTGAGTTTGTGTGTGTGTGTGTGTGTGTATCCTCAGTGACAGGTCGGGCCCCTTTCATTCTTTCCTTTGGTGACCAGCAACCAGATTTGAATCCCGAGCACATTCCGATACATTTCATCCAATTAAGTCAAACCAACCCAAAAGCCATTTCATGCCGGTAAAGCATTAGTGAAACTCTTGTGTGTGAGTGCTCGCTCATTCCCGGTGACAAAGTGCTTCATTATGTGGCCGGCATGGATGTGACAGAGGGGGGTTAACGCTGTGGATGATGAATAGTGTTGCACAGTTGAAGTGCATTTCAGTGTGTCGTCTTATTTGCATTGACAAGCAGCCGCAGCAGCTATATGACTAAGCTCTCGTATCATGGAGGGGGCGGCGGGCGGCGGCGGGGGGGGGGGGGGGGGGGGGGGGAGTGGGCCGGGCCGGGGGGGGGGGGGGGGGGGGGGGGGGGGGGGGGGGGGGGGGTTGTGAATTGCTCCGGGCCACGAGTTCCCTCTGGAGAGAGAGAGAGAGAGACGCTTTGATGACCTGGTGTCCTCCATGAGACGCCCTCTCCCTTTTGAGACGTTGTTGTTGTTTGAGGCAGCTAAACACTCCGGGTCACCGTGTGGCCACGGGGGGTGGGGGTGGGGGGGGCGGCAGGGGGCAGGAGAGAGAGAGAGAGTTGATATTCAGTCACACATCATGTTAGTGTCAGAGCCGTGTGTCTGAGAGAGAGTGACAGAGCTGCACTTAAGGTCTCACCATCATTCTGTCTGCCTGTCTCTTTGTCTCACTGTCTGTCAGCTCCGATCCGTCCAGGACACAAAATACCGCTCGCCCACGTTCCTGAAGCAAAAACACTCATCTGGATCCAAGAGAAGACGAGAATTAACTTTCTGAAACTTGCCGGAAACAAGGGCGGCGATACTCACTGTCTGCTCGAGTGTGTTCGCCAGAGTTCTGCTGTTTGTGATTTGTAACAAAACAACAATTCCTCCAAATTCAGATGGGAAAAAACAAAAACAAAGCTGTAAATTGGCAAGAAAAAAAAAGTTTTTACTCCCACTGCAAGAGCTCAGTGAGGTCAGTGACACACACACACACACACACACACACACACACTCACACACACACACACACACACACACACACACTCAGCATCACATCTCCACAATTCAACAAATCAAGGATTTTAAACCGGACAGTAGCAATCGAAAAGACAAAATCTAAACTTGACCTGAGCTGCATCTGACGAATCAACAAAAATAATGAAATAAAAAAACGAGCGAAAAAACTGTTTTAGGTATAAACTTCATTAAGATAAAAAAAAACAACTAAAAAACAAACAAACTGTTTATAGAAGAAAAAAATAAATGTTTATTCAGCAGTTATAGAAGCTGGAGACTAAATCATCACTGTGCCAAATATTCTATCTGAGGCTGGGTGGAGCAGGTGTTGTGTGAAATTGAAAATGGTCAGGTCTCTTTACGCAGTTTACACACCGATAAAGCTACTTTAATCTGGATTAAACTGGTTTGTTTCCACTTGCACACACACACACTTTACTGGGCGGAAGCACAACTCCTAATATTCAGTTTCCCGTCCGCACGACCGCACCTGTGCGTCGAAGCGCTCATCCCGCACGACGGCGTACGTGCGTACCCGCGCATGCACGTACGACGGCACGTGCGTCATTACGCTGATTACGTACGACAGCACCTGTGCGTCCATCCGCTCATTACGCACGATGCGTGGCGCCGCGCTGATTACGCACGGCGCTGACCGGATGTGTCCTCGTGTGAATTTGTTGCGATGTCGAAGCGGAACTTTCTCTCTGGACAGAGGAGCAGCACGAGAGAGATGGGGGAGAGACGCGGCGTCACTCAGGTAAACCGAACGTGTGTTCGCTGCAGGTTAACGTCAATAAATATCAGACTTTAATGTGTTTCACTTCCTGTGCGTCACCGAAAACTGTCCGTCCACCGAAGCACGAGGAAGTTGTCTTTTGTTAGTTTGTCTTTTTTTATCAGTTCATCGTGACATCAGCAACCACATCAACTTGGTTTGGTTTTGTGCATACAGGTGTCAACCTTATGAATATTAAGATAAATATATATATGTTTGAAACCCAAAGATGAAACTCCAACTCGACTTCACTTTTTAAGCCTTGAATTATTTCTGGGCTTTTTATTGCTCTTCTCCTTCTTATGAAAGTATAGGCGAATCAAACAGGCTTCAAATGTAATGAAAATGTATTGGCTGTCACCGCCGTCTGATAATGGAACCCTCGGTGATGTTGTTGTGGTTTTATTGTTCAGTTCTTTGGGGTGTGTGTTTGCCTTGATATGGGCACATTAATATGACGATGGGCAGAGGTGTGTTTGTTTCAGTTGAAGAGTTTTATGCAGATTGTCACTGTTTTTCTTTGTCTGACACGGTGTTTTAATGCAGAGCTGCATCTTCTGGAGGACACGGTCGATCGGGCCCACAGAGACTCCTCCCACCAAGCCCTGTCGACCGTGAACACTGAAGTTTAGATTAGATAATCTGGTCTGCGGAGACTTCACATATGCCCAACTCATACTGCCCTTCCTGCTGTTCCATAGCAACAGTTGAAGTTGAACATGAGGAGAAAGTTTTAAAGCGTAGTCGTTTCCAGAATTGGTTGTTAGTAGCAACGGCGGCGGCTGTGAGGTGATGTGCTATCAGCTGCTGGCTCGCGGGGTCGTGCTCACCCTCCTAATTGGTGCGTTTGCGTCAATAAAACCCACAAAATAGTGCTTTTGCCTGGTGAACCCTGACATCATCAGTGGGCGTGTCCTATTCTCGGCTCTGAAGACGAGCAGGAAGTAGAGGATGGCGGCGATGGAGAGAAAGAATTTGCAGTGGTCCGCTTAGGGAAACTGAATATTTGGTGTCGATTTATTTTAAGACATGCCAGAAAGCTGGAGCTATATTCATATAGTGTTGTTACGTTGCCTGGCAACCAGTGTACATTTCCTTAAGCCCGTGTTGATCATATGAACACCATACAGAATATGCTCTGTCTGTGTATTGTGTTTATTTTGGGGAAAGTTGTTTTTCATGACCAGGATCATTGGTAGAGCAGGCGTGGGAGAAGGGAGAGGAGGGGTTGATTGACAGCTCAGACAGCCACGCCCCCTCAAAACAGAGCATTTTTCAGAGAGGGCCAAAACGGGCCGGAGAGAGCAGCTGTAATGGGTGATCCTTTGAGTATTTAGACCACAGCCGGTTATTAAAAACTCAGTTTGGATCTGTGATGTTCTGTAAATGCGTGAAAAGTATCATGATTAAAACCTTTTAATAAGACTGAGTCCTGGAGGAGATGGAAGCTTTTGTCCATTTATGTAATTCATCATATCAGTTTCACAGCTCAGACCAACTGTGATGTGCCTGTAATATATTAGTGTGCACATGCACAGCAGATTGTTATTTAACTATTTGATCCCACATCATGTTTTCTCTCTCACTCTCTCTGCATCGCACCTCCTCCCCTCTGCTTCCCTCCCTCTGTGTGGGCCACATATAACGAAATGAAGATCTGTAGCAACCTTTCATCACGTTAATACCCGCACATTATTGCAGCCCCGTATTAACTGTGAACAAGAAGATTTAATTCATGGAGATTGGGAGCTCGGAACGCGGTATTTCTTCCTCGTCTGGCTCTGGAAATGAGAAGCGTCGGTGACGCAACATCAGGCTCTTTCATTTCCACTTCATAATGAAACATGTGCTTGTGAATGAGAGTTCAATCAATGAATGATTCCCTGTTTCACATGAATGTAAGTAAACACAGGAAGACGCGGCACAGTCCATGTGCAGCTCCGAGGGAGGAAGACAATAAAGTCATAAGGAATCTTTTATTTGCTCGTATAAAACTATCATGTGAATTATGAATGCTGCTTACCACTCTGAAAATAGTTCAGCTCATTCCCTTTCTGTCGGCTGCCTGCTGCCAGCTGGGCATTAAACTTTTATGTCTGTTTTGAACTGTTGGGGAGCATTCTCTCTCTCTCTCTCTCTCTCTCTCTCTCTCTCTCTCTCTCTCTCTCTCTCGCTCTCTCGCTCTCTCGCTCTC
>JAFBJT010105793.1:107112-119215 GCA_016785325.1 Chascanopsetta lugubris
TCTCTCTCTCTCTCTCTCTCTCTCTCTCTCTCTCTCTCTCTCTCTCTCTCTCTCTCTCTCTCTCTCGTGCACCGCCACCACATTGTATTGGAGGCGTCACGGATCTTTTCGCCAACCTGTTTGCTCAAAGACCTTTTTTTTTCTAAACATCTCCCGTCCTCTTTATTCTCCAAGAGCCCTTGTTCTCTCTAAGCCCAGGCTGTGCTCGATCTCCCTCCACAGACTGTCTGGATGGGCCGTGTCAAATGGCATTAATGTGGTTATTGGTGTTGGTTAATGGTCGGGATTACAGGCTCGGAAGCGGAGAATAGACTCCGGTCGCCTCTTACATCGCTATCGCACCCCGGGCCGGGATAGAGAGGGCTTTGGCAGGGGGCAGCGCTGAGCCGGAGTGGCAAATGAGATCCCCTGGAGGAGAAGGGGGGGGGGGATGCTCATTGGCATTCCTCCCGCGTCGCCTCGCTCGCTGTTTCCTCCCGGCGGCCGGCGCCCAGTGTGTCAGCAGTCCTATATTCCAGCGTGCTGTGTGGATAATAAACAGCCCAGCAGTCGGGCCGGAGTCGCAGGGGTTTGCTCCTCTGGTCTGGCCACCCTGCCTGCTCACGTCCATCTCCCACAACCTTTTGCTTTATGCCCAATGTCACTGAATTCTTAAATCCCCCTGCTGGTTCTGCTCTGCTCACAGGTCTGAATGTCATCGGGCTTAAAATGGGGAGGGGGGCGGGGGAAGGAGGGGGATCGGGGTATTTCTTTGGCGTTGAGCCCGGCGCCAATAAAGGATTAACCTCCGAGAGACAGCTGTTAAACGATGTGGCCTTTTTCAGCCTCTTATCAAATCTCCCTCTGTCCACCAGGGGCCGAATCTCTGACCCTGTTCCCCTCTATTCTAGGTCCCCCCGCGCTTTGAGGAGCTCGCCGTCTCTGCTGCTGCCGTCGCCGTTACTCCACATCCAGACCCCCACCACCACCTCCACCTCCACCCCTCCTCCTCCACCGCTGCCGCCGCCGGCGCAGGGCGGCCACAGAAGCGTTGGCTCGTTTCCAGGGAGGCTCTGATCCTGCATCCACGTCAATCACGTCTTCACCGCTGGGTAAGTATCAAGCTCACGGACGCAGCGCTCCGGCCTTTTGAATCTCTGTGTGCATGAGACGAAGAGACGTCTGACATGAGACGAGCTTTGTTTTTGTTCCTTTATTTTGGGGCGAGTTTCTTGTGCTTGTTTGTTACTGCCGAGGTCACTCATCTGTACATGTTTCTTGCAAAGGAGGCATATTCTCCAGCCATGCATGCAGCACTTTCTCCCTCCTTCTCTTGCACATACACACACACTCTCTCTCACACACACACACATGCACATACAGAGCAGCTAGAAGGCTCACACAGGAGGAATCTCCAGGGGTCCGATCAGAGTCGCTTTGTCTTGCTGCTGACGAGTTCGACTCTGGCTCCAGGTGTCAGCCACTGAACTATGTCAAAGTCTGCAGCTGCTTTTCGAATTATGGTTCCAATGAGGCGAAGGAGAGGAGAGAATGAAGCTGCACGGTCTGTCAGATCTCTCCTCTGCGCAAGGAGAAGTAAGCGGAGCCGGCCTGTGCTGATTGACGTGTTTATCCACAAACACGTGTTCTGGAAGCTGCACCAGTCGACTGATCATTTGTCCATTTTCAGTTTAAAAGAAGTCTCAACTCATCGCTATGGAGCAGTTGCAGTGTATTTACTGAGAGAGTTTGTTGGTTTTAGAACTTTAGAACTCAGTTTTAATGAAATCCGTTTACATCCACATCAGGCAGCAGTGTTCATTAGCACGCATTTGTCTCGTGCTAGCAGGCTCTTTGCTAAGTGCGTTATCAAGTCATCATCAGTCCGTATGTTCACAACTTGTCCACATTTTGTATAGAGATGGAAGTGGTGTCGGTGATGTCACCCATAGGTTTCTGCGTTGTGCTTATGAGGCTGGTAGTGGGTGGTTCAGTCGTTGCCATGTAGCTGATTCTTGACTCCTCCTACTTCCTGATTCATCCAAAAATGGGCAAAGAGGCGGAGCACAGGTAGAGCTGCTTGGCCCAGGTGTCACTCAAAACTCACAATGTGCTTGGTTTGTCCACTGAGAGCTACAGTATAACTGTGATGGCACAATATGGCCGCCTCCATCAAGAGGACCGTCTTCTGAATGTGAAGGGCTCATCTCATGTGTATTTAACACTCAAATAATGGGGTCTTATTGTTTTACATTCATTTCCTGCTACTTTACCTAAATCACACTGAACCTTAATTGAACTCGTATCTAATCCTGCATAAGCTTTTCCTGACCCGGGGCCTTCAGATGATTTGGCCATCGGTTATGTCGGCGCTGCGCTGGATAATTCTTCGTGTCAAACGGCTGCTTCTGTATCTGCAGATAATTTGAGTGCACGGTCCGGTGAACGCCGAAACATCCTACTGACCCTAATATCCTGGCTCCTTGCTTCATTTCCCTTCCAAGATGAGACACAGGAGTTCAATTTCCATTCAGTATTTTGCAAGTCATTTCTCCTTTTTTTTTAATTTTTAATTTTATTTTTTTTTTCATCCTAGTTTCCATCCACCTTTTATCTGCTTCCAATTTCTGGCAAAACCTTAAATGACCTCCATGAAGCGCCGCTCCTGTGGGCTCTTTAGTCATTTTAGCCTCACATGCGCGGAGAGAAGTGCATGACATGTCGTGCTTTTGTTTTCCTGTGTGCGCTCGCCTCCAGCTCTGCTACGCTGCATTTCATCATCGGGCCCGCCCTCACCTCACCGACCGCCGTCGGCCCATCATTCAAGGCTCCTCCGAGTTAGATAAACGCGGCCCGGGTATCCGCCGCGCTGTCATTTAGGTGTGTTTGACCATCTGGAGCAAATTCAATCACTGTCTAGCCACGAGTAATATCCTCTGCCTGCCCTTATCTGCGCCTCCAAAGGACCGAGCATCAGCGCGGTCTTTACGTCACCGCTCCGTGGAGGGAAGAGAGCCGACGATGAGGGAGCTTAGAGGAGGTCACGGAAGGTAGCCGAGTTTGCGTGCACACGCACAGCCGAGGCTGCGGCGGTTGTGGCTCCTCCCCCTTGCCTGGAGTTGGCCGTTGGAGGTGAGTGAGTGAGCGAGTGCGGCGCGGCGCTATCTCACCTCAGCGGCTGCTCGTAGGAGACGTGGCTTTAGAGTTGTGGCCTGTTCAAAATGTTGTCTGATTTATGAGGCGAATGGCCTGCGAAGGGACCTGATGTGACACTGGATCCACCCGATGATGTAAGCACGCACAACGCGCTGCGATTGGTCGATTTGGTAGCATCGCGTTTCTATCGGAGGGAGCCGCTTCTCTCCAGAAGAGAACAGGAAGTGGGATGAAATGATTCAAGTTTAGGAGAGACTGCATCTGCACCGCCGTTCTAAAGCTGAGGTGACAAACATATGGCCCGTGGGCCAAAAACTGGACCTCAAGAGGGTCTAATCCAGCCCACTGGATGATTTGGTAGTAAAAAACTTGGTTTATGTTGGTGGTTATACTGAGAAGAGATGTTTTTGTTCATGAGTTGTTGATGTTAAAAGGTCATCGTGCTGTGATTTTACTGGTCTGGCTCAAATTGGCCCTTGAATTAAAATGAGTTTGACGTCCCAGTTCTCAAGTAATTAGAGACACTTGATCAGAGATAGCTCAAGAAGAAGAAGAAGAAGTGTGTTCCGGTAGCACTGTTCTCGAGGAGAGAGACAACACGTGGCCATGCACGCTTGTGCGTAGGAGCAGATCCTCTCTCTCTCGTCTCCTCAGGCCCCGGCTTTGTTCAGATGATTGACAGCCTGCAGGTGCCTCCCCCTGCTCTTGACTATTTTTACACAAACCATGGTTTATACCCCAAAGGCTTCGTCTGCTGGAATTAGCCTGCCCTCGCGCCGCCGCGCTCCCCGCGTCACAGAGCATCCTGCGCTGAGTGCGCGCAACGGCGCGCGGATGTGGCAGCGCCCACACCGCCGCACTTCCACATGCTAATCGACATCAAAGTAGCATGAGCAGCAAACATCAACATGCCTCCACGAGGTTTATCCTCCGCAGCGCTCGCAGCCCGCTAATTCCTCTGACAGCGGCTTGTTCCCACGTATTAACACACAGCCCCATTCTGCTTTATTTCATAATCTTCGCCTTAATAATGTATAAATCGCACGATTACTTACATAGGTCTCAAAGTGGCTTTATGTATTAGCATCACATTGATGCCTGAGGTTTGCGAAACCCCTCGTGTGACCGTACGAGGAAGTGAGCGCCGCAGGGCTCAGTGTTAACATCATCATCCTGTGGCTCTGTGCTAATCTATGTTCAAGGCTGCTCCCCCCCAGCCCCAACATGGATGAATGTGTCACCGTGTCAAAGAGCCAACATGGTGGAAGCAACATCCTCCTGGAGATTCACCCTCATGTTTTCCTGCACCCTGCTCCCTTCTTCTGCTTTGGACTTTGTACGAGATACTATTCTGGTTAACCTGCAGAAGGGATGACAGCCGTGTTACACTGTTATTGTTTTGCATTCGAACCCATGCTGGTACTTTGATTCTCCACTGGTGCTTCATGGAAACCTTTTTTTTAAAATTTTTTTAAAGGTGCACCCTGTGTGATTTAGTGACATCTAGTGGCGGAAGTTGCCTGTCGTGTCCATCACCTCAGCTATGTTCGCCCTCGGTTGTCATTAAAGATCCAAAGATGTTTGATGCATCCAATGTGGGCCATTGTAAAAACATGGCAGCCTCCATAGGGGCGACCCAATACACTAAAGGGCTCATTTTAGGCTCGTACATCGAGGTGATAATACGTCGAACGATGCTGGTGTCAGTTGGAGTGTTGCGGTGAGCGTGATACAGTGCAGTGTCTTTTCTGACAACACACCTCCCTCACATATTTATAGGTATTTATACACTCCCTTTGTATCGGAGGGACTTTAAAGCTTTACATTTGCTTTGAAGGGAAAAAACTATGACGGATGTTGCACGTGCAGAAAATACCATTACCTCTTCAACACATTGAAGAGTGAGAGCAGCCGCTCGCCCTCTTTGTGGCGTCGTTGGGATAAAGCTGATGCTGTTTCACGCTCGCTGATGCCCGGCATGGTATTTTGACTATTATCGAAGGCATCTCAGATACTGCCACCAGAGGAGCTCTGCTCCTTTCATCCTTTCATTTGTATTTGAATCCTGCGTTCTTCACGGCCATAATGTCGCCGTGCACGTGCCTGGTCCTCCGGAGGGGACGGGCTCTGGGTGTGGTGTGGAGCTGCGCCTGGGGGAGCACAAATGTTGCATCCCACCTTCGTCATCCTCCCTTTACGTCTCACTCTTCTCCCTTTTCTCTGTCACATCTCCCACTCCTCCTCCCCACTCCTTTATTTCCCATTTCACTTAGCATGTATCGCTCCTCCGCGCTCTCTGCCTGTCACCTCTGAGAATGATGGGTAATGCTCCAGGAATGGGGGTGACTTTACCATTTGTTCCTCTAAGTGTGTGTGTGTGTGTGTGTGTGTGTGTGTGTGTGTGTGTGTGTACTGACGTGTAAATAGGTAAATGGTTGGTAGTTTGTATTTATGCTGGTGTGGGAATATGTGGGAGGTAAAGATGTGTTGTTGATGTTTGCTGCATCTCCATGTTCCCATTTGAGGAAATGAGGACTTGCTACATTGTGTTTCCATGGGTTGAGAGATGAGGTGCAGGGTCACTGGTGTGTGGGAATCCTGCTCTGCTCTTATCTCTCCAGCAGAATTCAGCCTCGTGTTG
The DNA here is from genome assembly GCA_016785325.1 of Chascanopsetta lugubris. Lineage (NCBI taxonomy): Eukaryota > Metazoa > Chordata > Actinopteri > Pleuronectiformes > Bothidae > Chascanopsetta > Chascanopsetta lugubris. The sequence continues at coordinate 112,889 of JAFBJT010105793.1, forward strand.
TAGAAGCGATAATAACATCACTCAAGTGCCCCAGAAAGCACATCTTAGGAAGAATCTTGAAAATGGAGGAATTTTAGCAAAGAAAGAAGTTGATGTCTGGAAGTTTTGGTTATTTATTTATTTATTTTTGCCTAGTTTTGTTTTTGTGTTATGTAAATGTTTTCTTCGGTTTATTTTGATTGTAGGTTTTCTTCTGCAGCCTGTGAGGTTTTTGTGCAGCGCTGCCAATACTGATCATTTGAATGATCCTCCCATTTATTGATTATTTTGTGCTTAATCAATTAGAAAATGGATATAAAGGAAAAAAGCAAAACATTATTCCTAATATTTTATATCAATGATAATAATAATCCATTTTTTTCAAGGATTGAATTTATTACATGGTGCAGCTCTGGCTGTTTTCTCTCCCAAAGTTTTTGGCATGTTTAAAGAAAGATGCATATAAAACAAAAATAATGACAAAGGTCATTTTCAGTATCATCATGGATTTGAATGGTGAAAAGTCGATGTGTTTACTCGACTGATATTCATGAGGTTGTGAGAGTTGGTGCAGATCCAAACAGAGAAATCTGGATCTCGGGAGCTTAGACGTGTTTCCATCAGCGAACGCTCGGTTGCATTTCATAAAAGTTGTACGTTTTCATTGTATTTCAGTTTATTCTCTCTCGTCCTGTTCTGTCGTGAAATGTAACTGCTGTCAGCACTGCATGTACCATACCCAGGATGTATGTACGTGCATGTATGTACAGTCAGTCTGGTGCTTGCACTTGTGTTGGATTAAGTCCACGTCAGCAGGCAGCCGCTCAGATAAGACTAACAGGACCTGACGTCTCCGTGGCTGGAGACAGATGCTCGCTCCAGTTCCCTCGAACCTCTCCCTCGCCGTCCTCCATCCAATTTACATCTCATCCCAGTTTGTGGATGTCTCCAACCGCCCCCCCCCCCCCCCCCCCCCCCCACCCCCCCCCCCCCCCCCCCCCCCCCACCCCACCCACAGAACCACCCCCCCCCCCACCACCTCTGCCCCCTCACCCATCACACTTACCACAGCAAGAGACCTGCTCCCACCATTCATTTGATATTGTTGTTAGGCCCAGTGTGAGGCCTAATAGGGCAGCATGCGTCAGATTAAAGCCTCGTTTTATGTCGGATTGGAGCCAATTATCTGGCAGTGCACACTCAGCCGAGTTGACAGATGACCATAAACACCATGCAACCGCGCAGCCTCGCAGTCGAGGCCCCACTCAGGGGCGGGGCAGGTGTTCTCAGCCCGCCTGTAAATGCAGTGTTTACATACATTTCCATAAAAGTGAGTTTGAATCGAAATTCATTTGCCTTGTTTGTCGTAATGGACGCCCCCGAGACTCGCGCGCCACTGTGTCAATTATCTCTGAGATGAAAACACGATGACTTCAGCCTCACATGAGGTGCAACGCATGATTTGAGAAATTGCCGCCATCGCTGTACGCGGGGCCCCGTGATGCGCCAATGATTGAGGGATAGAAATTGCACACAAACTTTAAATGAATGTGCTCATGCAGTGTACAAACATGTTCCGTGTTGTGAATAGAGGCGATTTGTGCAGGAAACACAGAACACGGAGCTATAATGTGGCTTGATGAGTAACACTTAGATAGATGTGGACATCATTTATACATAAGCACAGAAGATGTCACAGGGATGTCACCGAGGGCCACGGTGAGGAAATGTGATTATCATTTATGCATAAGTACAATTATTGTGTGGGAGCAGAGCTGAGGAAAAGGAAAAAAAAGTAATAACATCAGTGTTTGAGAGCAACTGCTGCAGGAACAGTCAGTCCATGTCTCTTCTGATCAAAGCCTCATTCTAGAGGACTTCACCTCAGGGGTTGATTTATTTACATGTCGGAGGGAGGTTGAGATTAAACTGTGCTTTTTGGTGGAAAGTAACAAAATAAATCCACTGGGTTACTGTGGCATTGAAGTGCTGAGTCGGCAGTGTGTGAGGAAATAGTGCTGCAATATGTTGCTGGAATAACTGGAAGGCAAAACTGTACTGTCAAGTTCTTCTAAGACTGTGTGATGCTTCGTTTACACAGACCATCCGTGTGTGTTTGTAGCTACATGACAGGAAGTCATGTGATGTTGTCGACAAAACATCATCATCATTTAAACATCGGGTTGTGAGTTCCAACCTACACACGTTTATTCTAACCATAACTAAATCATCATGAGTACATCAGAAGCTGCAACCTCTGGAGCTGAGTGAATGAGGCCAATATGAACGTGGAATAACTTGCAGTTCAGCGGGTGGCCACTTGAGGCTCACTCCAAAAGTGAGTCAATCCCCATAGACTCCCATGTTAAATTGGTTTAACTTTAGAAGTAATTTGAAATTAAATATCTATTAGTTGAATATCCATATTTGAAATCAAATGTGATATTTGTTTGGTTTATTTTGATCCAAAGTGAACTTTCCAACAGTGTTCGGTTGTTTACGTGACTGTGTGTGTGTTTGCATACTTATTGAAACTACGGCAGAAAAGAAAAATATTTGTGGACCTGTCACAGGCTGCAAAATGGTTTTGTTTTCATTTTTCAATATGCTGATACATTACTTAGATTTTCAGTTTTTTTTTTGGGGGGGGGGCTAAATGTTAAAGTCTCTCTCTCTCTCTCTCTCTCTCTCTCTCTCCCTCTCCCTCTCCCTCTCCCTCCCCCTCCCTCCCTCCCTCCCTCCCTCCTGTGTTGATGCGTGACGAACACCGCTTGATACGTTACCGGCGATCTACCAACACTGCCTGTGCGGTCGATTGCGATCAACGTATCGCGCACCACTGCTTTAGACTAAAAGACAAACAATGAGTTGACATCTGTGCTGTAGATTTATCTTTTCTGCAAAACGTCATCATGTTCTCTTTATGAGAACATGATTCTCTGTCACTGTGATGTCACACTAGTGAACTGGAGCTCAGGGGCTCAGACATGAATGTTTTGTTCATGTGCACTCATGACAGTTGTGTAATCCCCCTGTAAGATGTCTGGTCATGTGGTGGTGGACGTTGGAATGCGTGTGTGTGTGTGTGTGTGTCTGTCAGTGCTAATTTAGGAGCACAGTAATTGAGAGAAAGAGGGACGTTGGCTTTTCTATTGGTCCTAATACCAGCGGTGAATTTGCCTCCATTAGAAAGACGTTAATCCCTGATTATAGCGGCGGAGGCTGGCGCTTAGCTCGCGCTGCAGAAGACAACACATTGATTGCTCCACGACCCCTGCTGGAGAAGGGCATTTCTATGAGGTGATGAGGACAAGTCTGCTGCCGCTGTTGGACAGAGTTCAATGGCCGGGACGGTTCTTAACATTCCAGAGGCGTCGCTCCAATGTTTACCTTACAGGTCAACGGCTTTTTAAAACCCACCCTCGTCCCTCCAGTGTTTATTGAAATGCAATCAGCTCAAGTTCAGTGAGAAATGTTAATTGTTGAGAAGGTAAGAGTCACACTGGAAAAAATAGATATCTAAGGTCGGGGGGAAATAAAAAAAATTTAAAAAATAAAAATTGCTTTCCATGAGAAAATGATATTTATTCAGCTCACCGATTCCTGCTTGAATGGAAATAACCGAAGCCTACAGAAGATTATGTAAACAATCCCTACAGGAGCCACAACTGTTGTTGATGTCTCACAAAACCTCAAAAACATGTTCAAAAACATGTTTAACTCATCTCTAAAATCCATAGGGATTGACGTGCTTATGGAGCCAGCCTCGAGTGGCCACCCTGTGAACTGCAAGTTTTTCCACCTCTGTTTCGGCCTCATCCGTCCGCCAACGTTTGACTCATCTCCACGCAGCCTGGAGTTTAAACACACTCGGCAGACAGAGGAGAAACACCAAAGGCAGATTGCCAGTTAATCACAGCACTAACACACAGCATAAAACATAATATCATCTCATTCAGATTGTTCCAGAGCCTATAAACCTGTGAAGGCTCATATTTATATTCAGGCTCATCCACAGACCCTTCTGTGCACAGACAGAACAAACTGTGGGAGCATTTAGTTAAAGATCGGGGAGCTTTAAAAACCATGATGAACTTTGGCAGAGGCTCCACTTGTTTAGTTTTCTCGTCTGGATGTTTTCACTCATTTTCATCAGCTCCATGAAAATGTGGGAGTCGGATTCATTTTTTTGTTTTGTAAAACTGTTTATCTGCTTACTTGGTCAAGCAGGTCACAAAATCCCTCTTGCAGCACATAAACAAACAAGAACTAATGGACTTTGGCAAAAATAGTTCTTCTTTTACTTTAGCCTCAGTTTTATTGGTGGGTTTGCAAATGAGTTCTTTAACTGAAGCTCATGTTGTTGCCGAGCCCTTGGCATCGAAACCCTTGCACCTGTTAGTCACTATAGAAGCTTCCAGACATGTACAGTTCTCTGCAGATCCTCTGGATAACCACTGGAGATGATCGCTGAGTGAACTCACAGAGTGGAAGCCGATGTAGTTACTGTGGACTTTCTCTCGCTGGCCCCTGGTGGTCGATCCTGAGGTCAGAGTTAGACTGCGTGGGCGTGGTCACGACATAGAAAGGCCATGCGGTTGCCAACAGGAAACCTGCATGTGACTGGGCAAACAACTATTTTTGAGGATGAGAAGTTAATCTCTCAGCTTTGTAGAAGACAAAACCTGTCAACACTGAGTGACAAGATAAAGAGGCAGGTTGCCGTGACGGCTGTTGTAAACAAGACCCTGCACTTCCTCTCTTGAATGTTGCGACAGCAGCAGGTCCTCTGGATTGTTTGTATCCGTTTTGTGAATGCGTCTGATCTGAGAACCTCCTGCTGTGCCGTGCATGTGTGAACAATAAACTGTGGAGCGGATCCAGACCCAATCATCCAGGGAACCTCCGCCTCGCACGTTTTGAAAAGCTGCTTAGTTAATGTACCGCAGATTCCCTCCCGATAAAGTCATAATACAGTGTTCCTACAGTTTCAGACGTTCATCACTCGTTAGCGCCACAGCTCAGCCTCTCATTATGTTCACACATATTATCCACAGCCGACTCACTGAGAGGAGTTCTGTACGCGGCTCTGGCTCCGGCTCCGGCTCCCCGTGAGGTAATGACTTGGTGATTTGAGTGTATTCACGCTGCGCAGAAGCAGCCCCGATGCGGCAGACGCGCATCCTCCGAGAGGCGGTGTCGTAAATAACGTTGCCTTTGGTGAGTGACGGCGCGCCTCTCAATCTTTTGATGAAACCGGCCAGCTGCAGACGGTCGCATGTAAATGCATCTGTCACGGAGGTATGGGGGTAAACAGTCTGGCAGACCTCTCCTCACTTTGTCAGCACAAAGACACAGCGCTAGGAATTTTAGTCACGGGCGTGAAAGATGACGGGACACATCGGAGCGGCAGAGTGGAAACGCACATCCCCGCCTCACAGGCTTTGGAGAAGTTCAGCGTGTGTGATGGCGGCAGGAGTTATGTGGCTCTGTGAAATTGAACAAACAAGTTAATAAAATCCCCCCCCCCCCCCCCCCCCCGTTACCCAGGAGTGTGCTCGGCCTGACAGGCACGAGCTGATGTGTGTGGCGTGGGTTGTTATTTGTGTGCCGGACGTCTCCGACCCTCCGGCTTTCATCAGGAACGCGACGAGCAGGATCTCCCAAAGACTTGGCGTGTGGATTAACTGGTGAACGTTCCGCCGCTGCCGAGCCGAGCCGAGCGGGACAGTGGGCTCCCGTGTCACGACGGGGTCGGCGGAGCAGACGGCGTGGGCTCCCGTGATTGAGAGCGCTGTCACAGCACCTGCGGTCACAGCCTCTGACGGACTCCTCTGGGGGCATGAATAATGTGCGCAGTGGGCCTGAGTGATGGGTGGTGTAACAATGCCAGGCAGAATAGCGTGACCAGGAACCCCCCGACATCTCAACCGGCCTGCCAGCCGCCACAGACACATGTGCACCGGGGGAGGGATGTATTTAACTTGCAGTCTGCTCCCGCGCGGTCTCTGGAGTGCCGCTTTTAGAGTGAAACTGTTTTGCTTTCCTTTAACGTCTGAAATTTTTATGATGGCTCAGAAACACAGCCAAGCTGCTCAGATGCTTTGGATCTTACAGTTTGTTGCATTTGATGAAACGCGGCGCCCGAGAGCCAGACTCCGGGGACGAGGCGGCATTGAGAGGAGAAAACAGGCTTTTATCTCAAACGCTGGTCAGCGCAGGTAAACACGTCTGAGAGATGAAGGCGGAGGAACCGAAATGCCAGAGATGAAAGTTAGACAAGCTGCTTAAAGCGTTGAGGATATGACACTACGGTTAAAAACACAGGGTTTGGCAGAGAGGGGAAGG
>JAFBJT010105795.1:0-35407 GCA_016785325.1 Chascanopsetta lugubris
CCCCCCCCCCCCACCACCCCACCCCCCCTCCCCTCCTCCCACACACGTGTTCATATCAAAGCGATTGTTGTCCTCGGGAGCGCTCGCTTGTGTCTCGGACCATCTCTCCCTCACCGATCAAAAACACTTTGGGGAAAAAGATAAATAGAAAAAAAAAATCAAAAGCCAGGACTCGCATGCTGTTACAGGGCAACACCATAGCTCGCCCCCTCCTCCCTCGCCCTCTCTCTCTCTTCCTGCCATCACCTTTACTACTATAACTTCTACGACTACTCCTACTATTCTACGACATGGTTACCGCTGTCCATCACCACCACCACCCCCACCACCTCCCCTCCTCCTCTTCTCCCGAGCCTCTTGGACGGTGTGATGCTGCTGGGCGTGAAGCGAGAGGGGAGGAAGGCTGTCTGGAACTTAGTGAGGAATTTCAAAATACAAGCTCCTCTATTTGTACCACAGACTGAAAATGCCTCACCAGGAAGTGGCAGTAAACCTCCCTCCCTCCCCCACCCTTATTTATGGTGTCCCTGTTGATGTGCCCTGTATGTATTCTTCTGTTTTTTGATTGGTTCGGGAACTCCGGTGTTTCCCCCGATAATTACCTGTGGTGGACGTGGAAGCTGAAGTCAAGTTGTCGTTTTTTTTTTTTTTAAACATACATTTGTTTCTAAGTATAATAGAGATAAGGGAATGTCTTTTTAAGATCTTGATTTTTGCACCGTGATGATTTATGCGTGGAGCTGACGAGGATTTACGAGCTCATCAGTGGAAAGGGTACAGGTGGAGCCGCTGGAGAAGTCCCCACTTCCTGTCAGCTGGGACACAGCTGCATCATGATTGGAGGAGATTCCGCTTTGCCTCTAAAACAATCTGATGACTCTTTCTCTGAGCTGGATTGAAGGCAGGAGGCTGGGACTTCTCCAGCTGCTGGCAACTGTAACGTGACAGAATATCCTACAGACAATGTGATACAGGTATATTTATTTTAAAACTATTTATAGATAAAGTAACAATCCTCTAGCGTCATCATTTTTGCATTTCACTTCATCATTTTAGCTGAGTAGGTTTTTATGAGGAACTGTTCAACGTGTACCTGTGGCTGTTGAAGCTGGAGAACTTGTTCATATGTATACGCATCGATACAGTGAGTATATTTATTCAAAGCGGAAGGAGACGAGCGGCAGAAAGACGGATGAGTTTACGTAACAAAAAAAAGGTTCATTCCGTGTGTTTTTCTCAAGAAGCTGTAAAGTCCTGTTTGTTTTGTTTGTCTGCCAACAACATTGCACTGATTATTTTGTTGTTGTTGTCATTGTTTGATTTTTTTTTTGCCGATACTGAACAGAAGGGCCCGGTAGCTCCTCCCGTTGTTTACAGTGAGGAAGACAAAGGGACCCCTCAATCATGGTTGCCCTCCAACCATTTGGTCTGGAAGCCCACCCCCTCCCAACCGCGCCCACCTGCGTGTTTGTCTCGGTAACAACCTCAGCAGGAGCAGGAGAATGGACTGTGTAAAGAATGTGCATCTGTACATAAACAATATCTATTTTTTGTTTTGTTTTCGTCAGTGTTAGTCCAAGGTGCCCCTTGAATTTTGAATTTGGATTCTTTTGGGAATTTCTTTTAACTAAGCGGAACGAACGAAGTGACTATACTCCAAGTGTATGACTGTAGCTTTTAGTGATGTCTGACACTGCTGTCTATAGGCATTGAACCCCGCCCCCCAACCCCAACCTGAGCCCCCCCCCACCACCTTAAAATTTCCACTGCATGTACGATGCTCGGGACAGCCCGACTCTGGCTGCCACCCACATGTCGATCCAACCTACATCCTCATCATTATGGTGACAGCCCGGTGAGCCACGTGTCTGTATATAGTGAATGTTACGTATTTGCAAGTACTTTTCTGCTTTTTTGTTCCATTTATTTTTTCTTTTCATTTCCTTCTTTCACTCCAGTGTGTTTAGTCGGGCCCTCCTGTGCAGGTGTGTTATATATTTGAATGTTCCATGCTTGTGAAGTCATCCCAAAAGTTTTTTTTATTTCGTTTTTTTTTTTATACTTTCCGTCATATATCGCTGGGTTTGTTCTACCACTGGATGTACAAATTGTAAAGCAAAGACACTAGAGAACTACGGCAGACGCCCCTTTCTTTTCTAAAAGCTGAAACGTGACCATGCAATAGTTTTAAGGATAGAGGGAGGTTATATTATATGAAGGCCTCCTGGACTTTTTGGGCCTCATGTTTGCATCACCAGAAGGGGACAGTGTTTGTGTGTCATCATTTCACTCCAAAGCAACCCGCAAACCACTGGCGTCACTGCCCGACGATGGGCGCTTGGGAGCTTCGAAGGTCACGACTCGGCTGTTAGATTTCATATCAGCGGATCAGGAATGAGCCACTTGTGTTAAAATAATGCCTTTTCAAGTGACGGGAGGTAAATGGTTTTTCTAAACAACAACCCTCCACCCCCTGCTCATACATGAATTCAAAGCCTTTTCGCTAGTTCTTCCAGCAGCCACATCTCGTCCCCCCTCACCCTCTCACTATCTGGAATAATGACAGAGTAAAGGGAAAAAAAAGATAAAGCACATAATCATCTCCAGTGCCTCTCTGCCCACCTTCAGACATCACTGTAACTCCGCTTCAGATGTAAACATATGGGCATGGTTCAGTTTTAATGGCTTTAATAATAAAATACAGTCAAATGTGAAGACGTGGTTCAGAAATGTTTCTGTTTTCACTGGTTTCAGCGTCAGAGCATCAAAGAAAGAAAAGTAAAAGAGGATTAAAAAGTTAGATTAGCACGGAGGAATATGTGAGGGTGAGATGTTCCTGTGTGAAGGATTCGCCACAGCTTCATCATTCAGCATGAACCAGAGCTCCAGCTCCCTGACCATAACCGAAGCCTTTGGGACCAAAGTTCTTGGCGTAACAGGCTGTGGGGAGAGAGAGAGAGACGGGATGGAATTAAAATGATGGATTACACATGCAGATTTTATCACTCCAAAACAAATTGGACAAGAATTTAGGTGTCTTAAGATTCAGTTCAAATGATTTGCTTTGGAAGCTATGGTGTGTATAATCACCAAACTGTTTATATGACCCCAGAAGGAGCCCTTTATATTCACATAAGGAGCAGGAGGCCACACCCCCATGTTTCAGAGTAGCCCAGATGGGACAAACGGAAGACCCTTAATGAAAACTTGAGGATCATGCAATAGGCTTTCATACATCCTCAGGAGGTAAGAATGAAGTGAGGTGTGTTCAGCTGCCATGTGCGACCTCACCACCAGGTGTTACTAAGTCACACGGCACCGTGATGACGAGCCAGCAGAGAGGAGAGAAACCCAGTTTCCCAGCTTCGACCCTCAGCTGTTTACCTGCACCAACATGTTCAGTTTGAAACCTCCGCAGAGTTCAGGTCGGGACCTGATAATGAGGAGCTGTCACTCTCCTATTTGTTACTTCCTGTCGTGAACCTGATGACACAGTGTCTACGTCTGTCCTCAGCATTGTCCATGATGAGTATGGCTGCTCAGCTGCTCCTCAGACAGCCAGGAAGTCTCTGAGAGCGCGGCGACTCCTCAAAGACTGATTGATTTGCAGCAGCAGAGTTTGGCCAGTTTGTGGTTTAGAGGCTGAGATGCAACATTCCTGTTCATCGTTACATCTTCCAGCAAACATCCATGTGTTTGTGTGAGCGGATATCCTTCTGCTGATGGGAAAGGGGGAAATCTGAGTGGAGGCCCACGTTTGTTTTGTGCAGTGTTTACAATCTTCACAGTTGGAAGTCTAGCATGTTCGCAAAATTTCAGCGGCAATGCCAATGGCCTCAAACTCGCCTGGGACAACGCTGACCCATTGTGTTTACCAAGTGCACAGTCACAGGTCACAATAACAGTCCGTAGTCTTGTTGCCACAGTGTTTACCGAGTTCAACACTGAGGTTTTGAGCGTTCGATTGCTCAAGAGCACTGTGTTGCCACACTCAGGCGTGTCATGTCATGTTTACAATCCTCACCCCTGAAGTCTAGTATGTTGTTCTCAGCCATGCTTACCAATGATTACCATGTTCACAGATGAAACTAACTGTGTCACCATGAACACAATGACAATCTTAGCATGTTGATTTTGGACGTGAGCACACCCAGCGAGTGTGAGCAACAGAATGCAGACACTATATATATTTGTCAATATACATTTTCTGAAAGTTCCCTGATGCTGTTGTAATGGATGTTTATGTGTTTCAGTTGAAATCTTCATTGCTGCGGGATCACAGACTATTGGCTGTAACGTTGTTCTGCCGGTGCATGTGTTTGGCTACAGCTAATTTTATTTCCCACTCTTCTTTGTGGAGAGTGATGGCAGGGATCCACCAGGAAGAGGCTGCAGCAGTGTCGTCATAAGACACATGTTTGACTTGATCTTACCTTTGCAGTAGATTTCTCCGTCTTTCTCCGTCTGGGTGGTCGACTCCAGGCTCTTGCCACATTTTGCGCAGCGGAAACAATTCTTGTGCCACGGCTGCAGAGAGAGAGAATTTGAATGTACAGTGGCAGATGTTCCAAGTTCTTTCACTTGTGAGGAATCTACACAGAAAGTCAGACAGAGAAGATCAGATCCTGTTTCATTTCCTTCATTCTATCGAAGCAATGCGGCAACTTTCCCACACCCAGGCGACTTTTTAAAAATATCTGCATCAGTCAGAAAATGAAGGGGTATGCTTGAGAATGAGCAACGCCTCAAGTAGATTTGGCCACACTAGGAAATGCATTAACAGTCCCCCGCCCAATGACATCACCATATAAATCATCTTATTTGTAAACCCACATGAGATCAGCGACGGGAAAAGGGTTCACTCCCAGTTTCAGAGGGAACTGGACACAAATCTTAGCTGCTGCGCCAGACAGTGTTTCACAGATGAAGCTAGTCTGAGTCTAGTTTCTTGTTCAGGGCTAAACTTCATGTCAACAGATCTCAGTTACAGTGTGAGCCTCAAGGTTTTATTCGACTTGTAAATCTACGTCAACATCTGCCACGACCCCGGCGTTTGCACAACCTAGCGCGATGAAACGTAGCTTCGTGGAAAGCCTTCGATCTGAGAGAAGTAAGATTTGTGTGCTCTCATTAGTTGAGGCCTCTTCCAAACCTCCAGCGTGTGGTTCGGTGATGCAAAAGACAAATGTGTGTTCAATCCAGTGGCACAAGTTTCACCCCTGTGGTTTGAGATGTAGACTGTGGTAATGTGTTGCTCAAGGAATCAACGTGGCCCCCGGTTTGAGGTCTGACTTCTTATGAGGCTGCTCGTGCTAAACTGATGTGTCATGATAGTTTGTGAAGATGAATGCACCTCAAAGTTTCATTAGAACCCTGTTAAGTTCATCATTAGAACCCTGTTAAGTTCACATGGCAGCGTAAAAGGACCAGTGTATGGGATTTAGGTTAAATAGCATCAATTTCTATTAGCATAGGCCTCCATTGGTTCTCCTACATGCTTGGAGGGGAAAGGTGAGCGGGAGGGTATATACTCAATTGCATCATGCAATCCCCTCTATATTCCAATAAATCCTACACACTACATCTGTGCGTCAGAGGAATGCCTTTATCTGAGTATGTGGTTTAAGATCCAGTGCCAGGTACAGAGCTCGTCAATGGAGTCTCTCCCAGTGTTCGTCTGCGAAGCGTCACCTGAGCTAAGAGACGTCATGTTTGAAACTTGGATGAACACGTGAATTTGGGAATAAGGAGAGACAGGCATCACCATTTAATCTGCCAGATGGTCAGATTGTATCCAAAGTGTTTGTGCTCTATAAACACATTTGTCTGGCTTTACTGTCAAATGTGTCTGGTAACATGAAAAATGCGCAATGAATGAATCAAGAGATAAGGCTGACTCTTTGTGGGTTCATCAGGCAGCAGAGGCTGACAGAGGAGCTGACGCGCACACATTCCACACCTACACGATGTGTGTGTGTGAGTGTGTGTGTGTGGGTGTGTATCCAGCTTGTGGGCTGGCTGATCCAAGACTGCCAGGAAGACTACGCACACGGTCAACATTGTACTGCCACTCCATTATACTGTTTGTTAAAATCACAGTCCACTACGTTCAAAAAGACACCGGATAAAACCCTGACCTTGCCTGCCCCCATGATCTTCTCAGCTGCGTAGACGGAGTCTCCGCACCTGGAACATTTCTCCGAACCTCCAAACTTTTGGGCAAATTTGGATGGGTTGGGGTTGGTGGTGGGTCTGTGTGTCTGTGTCCTAAGAGAAACATAAAAAATGGACAAAAAAATAGAGTTACAGCAGGGTCACATGCATTGAAGCCTATAATAACATCTGTAAAATTGTTCTACACTCAATATCTGTAAATAGGATGGACATAAGTTCAGCTGGAATCGTACACAATGGACCTTTAATTCAGCTCTCTCAACTGTAACTGTCCAATTTACGCATTTAAACACACATGGGGAATGCTATGTTGCACCGGACATGGACAGGCTTAACATCTTACGATAAGTGAAGGCTGCCAGAGACAGGGCAGGGTGAGGGGGATTTAGCTGCTAGATTCAACTTCACCACTAGATGTCACTACATCCTTCGAGCTGTACCTTTTAAAAACACCCTGAATGAGAATGAACACGGTCACACCCCTCTCTTTGACTGGGAAAGTGAGAAAACCAGCCCAGGTCATAACAGCGGAGCTTATCAGAGGGCGACTGCCAGGCAGAGGCCCCTGAATGAGGCCCTTTGTGGATGCGGTTCCTGCTGGTTACATGATGAACTCTGTCACCTGATGCCTGGAGCAGGAATATACGGTGAGCGTGTGTGTGAGCATGAGGAGGGGCTGTGTTTCCCTGTTTGGTGTTGGTGCTCATAAGGTTAATACGCAGTCGCACACACGGTCTGACGTCAGGTGCGGAAAATACAGAGGCCTGGTACTGTATTCAGCTCTTGTGCTCTCAGAGCTCAGCGGTGACTTTTCTCAGACAGTCCAGTGAAACAGTAGGAACAGCTGGATTTCATCAGGAGGCAGACTGCCAATATTCCTGTCGAGGTTCCCTCAACCTCAGAGCTTTGAGGCTCAGTCAGTAAGAAATGGAAAATAGTCAGACCTCTTTAAAGTGGAGCACTGGATCTTTGTTTATTTGATGTCTGCCTCAAGGCAGCTACACTGCTGATCTTTACCATAACGGAGCATCGGTCATTGTATTAATGTTTTATTATTGAAATCGTTACATCTATTGCACGTCTGTCCGTCCTGAGAGTGGATCCCTCACTTGTGACTCTCCCTAAGGTTTCTGCCTTTTCTTTTTTTTTCCCTGTTAAAAGGGTCCCCCCCCCCCCCCCCCCCCCCCCCCCCGGTAGTTTTTCCTTACTCTTGCTGAGGGTCTAAGGACAGAGGATGTTACCCACCCTGTGAAGCCCTGTGAGACAAACTCTGATTTGTAAATGCGGGCTATATCAATAAAATTTTATTTGATTTGATTATTGCAGCTAATGTTATATCATGCTCCCATCTGGTAATCCTTAGAAAGAGCAGGTACAAGTTGAATGTCTCCAGAACCAAAATCTAGGACAATCTACGATGCAATAAAGATGGCTGGCTATTGTAATCAACACTGGATGCTTCTTCTTACTTCCTAAGTGAAATATGTTGCAGTAATTTGATGTAAAACCAACTATAGTCATAAGTTCTCAATCACCAGCAAACCCTCCCTGCTCTTAGTCATCCGACACTGAGTCATTCAGACAAGGCTGACTGACTTTATGAATGTACCCATGACACTCGTCTGGACATACTTACCGTACTTTAAATCACTGAGCCATGTTTTTACATATTAACTTTGTTTGCGTGGACTTCAGGCAGTCATCGTACCTGCATGAGTGAGCCAGTGGAAAACGGTGGACTTCTCCACCGGTACGTGCAGAACCTTTGCCCTGTGTTTTCGTCTTTATATGCACAGGCAACATTTCTCTCTTGCAGCATGCAACATCACCACAAGATGGCAGATAATCAAACAGCATGTACCTTTAAGGATTCAGGTGACAAGTGGGTTTTGTCAGGGTGAAATATGACAATGAGTGGAGACGATGAAAGTTTGAAACAGGTTTCAACACATCCGCGATGGAACACGACAAATGTTATCATCTTTAATTGTTACGGGACCCTGATGTCAAACCTCCACCAACGTGTGACTCAGCAGAAAACTGATAGGTGAACTTACTCCTCGGGCTTGATTCCCAGCCGCTCCCCTCGGTCCATGTTGAGCGTCCCTGCCCCCTGTCCGTAGCCATAGCCTTTGGGGCCGTACTTCTTGCCGTAGCACGACTTGCAGTAGATCTCCTGGTCGTGAATAGCCACTGTGGTGCTGTCTAAGCCCTTCCTGCAGACCACTGTGGACACAGACAGAGAGAGAGAGTGTTACCGTGACCTTGTCACAAACAGATTAAGTGTGTGTGTGGATCCACAAGCTGATAAGTGATGTTAAACAAGAAATACTACACTGCAGTTGCATATCTTTACCACGCAGAGCAGTTTAAGTGTACACACGTCGAAATTTGAGTTGCACATCAAATTCGAACGAACACGCAAAAGGAAAAATGTGTTAATCACTGAAGGGACTATGTTTTCTATATCCAGACTTTATAATCCTACAAGCTCAACCTGATATCTGCATGAAATTTAATCTCTTACTCCTCAAGGTTTAAAAAGCAGGTTCGTGTGAGCTGAAGAACAAAGTGAGGCTCACTGGTGTTTGTGAATACACAAACTGGTTGTAGGGATTAGTTGGGTTCTCAACACACTGGTCTTGTACAGGAGGTGACCATCTGACACTAAACTTTCTGGTCGAAACGTTCACACGACAGGCTTTGAAAAACAACTCAACTGTCTGATCTCCTGGCCAAGACTTTCAAAATAAAAGCTTTTAGACCTTTTTTTGATAAAAAAAAGTAGTGTGCTTTCAGAGATCTCTCCAAAATCCTCATATACAGTAAAACAGTAGCAACAGAGTTGATTGAGACTACAATGGATTATATTTAGACCAATATTAAGTACAAAAGAAGGAAGAGAATGGGGTAAGGATAATAAGCATCGGTATAATGCGAAAGGAGCTGATGTTTCTATGGTACCGCCATGTTTTTTGTTAACTGAGCGGCTTCATAGATTCTGCAAGGGACATGACGAGATGATTATTCAATAGGCTGCAATATGTACCTTCGCCACTAGATGTCAATAAATCCAACCCCAGTAGAATCCCTGTATTTACTGAAGAGTATGTCTACTCCACTGACTGTAGCTGCCTCGTATACACTGAAATGGAAAGTGGTGAACTTCTGAAATGTCAGACTGGAGAAGAGACCAAAGGAGGGTCATGGATGCCATGTCCTCTTGCTCTTCATCTCCTCAGTGTCAGACAAAGAAGTCTCTGTAAAAGAAAATGAACATGTCTTCTGTGGCTCAAATAGATTTGGTCTTTATCGTGATGACGGCTAGATGAAAGTGCAACCCTGTTCTCCACAGCAGGTCTTCACTGGAACATCATCACTTGACATTTCAAGGGCGGTTCGAGGATCAGGACGGCAACGCCCACTCCCTCAGCAGACTGACAATAAGGCAGTGTGAACTCAACGCGTGCTGACCACTGGGGGAAATGTCAGTGTCAGCCCTCTCTGATGAGCTGTGTTGAGTTGAGGCAGAGTTCACCGAGCATCTCCCTCTCCCTCTCTCTCTCTCTCTCTCTCTCGTTCTCGTTCACGATCCTTTGCAGCTTGAAACGATGACATAACCTCAAACGGACATCGTTTTATATGCAATAAATACAAATCAGGTTGCAATATCTGCTCTTGGCAGCTCTTACGTGAACATTCTGTCTTCTAAAGTCTGAACTGTCCAAGATGTTTTCTTTAATCAAATATATTTGTCAAAGAGCTGAAGGTAAAACTCAGAGACCTAAGAGTTGGCTCTGAGTATCAACTTTTCTACTGATGAAGAAAAGATGGAAAAAATAAGATAGTTACTTTTCAATAACAGAGCCTCTGATATCTGTTATAAGAACTGAAGGATTCACTCGACATTCTCCTCCTCACAGGAGCCTGGGCCAATAAGACCCTTTTACAGATATGTCAGTATTTGTTTATCTGATCCCTGATATGGGCCACTGAAAACTCTTATTTTCTTGATTCTAGTTATGTTTATGAAATCATATTAGTTTTACTTTTTAAGTGCAGTCATTTAAGATATGGTTAGTGATCAAATATCAAGCCTAAGTTCCATAAACCAGTGTTTCCCGACCATTCTTTTTTTCACATATAGGATCAATAGGATTAATTTCATATAGAATAGCTTGATTTTAAGCATACT
The DNA here is from genome assembly GCA_016785325.1 of Chascanopsetta lugubris. Classification (NCBI taxonomy): domain Eukaryota; kingdom Metazoa; phylum Chordata; class Actinopteri; order Pleuronectiformes; family Bothidae; genus Chascanopsetta; species Chascanopsetta lugubris. Next base: position 10,370 of record JAFBJT010105795.1, read on the forward strand.
ATACTCTGAATTAGGCTCAGTCCAGGAAGGTGCAGTTTTCTTGAAAGTAATTGTACCTAGAAGTTTAAAATAGTGGATTTTTTTATTGATTTAAACAAACTGACAAATAAGTGAGTCACTTCTGGGACAAACGTGATTTGCTAAAGAGGAGTGGGTATCAGCTCAGATATTGATCCAGTAAATTATTTGTGCACCTCTGTGGTATAAGTCAGGAGATTCAGATAAGCTAATAAATGAATGGTCATTACAACACAAGCCCTTAGTCTGAGGCATGAGGCAAATTGGATCTTACATTTCCCACAATGCATCTCCACTGTAGAGTTCATATACATGCGTTTACACAGATGTATCTTTGTAAGTGGGACATTCGTCTGACAACAGACACAAACAACAACTGGTTTTGTGGTTCAAACCACACTTTGTCTTTCAAATGTATTCATAGTTTGGGTCAATAAAGCTGCAACACTTACTGCAGAGGAAACAGCTTTTGTGGAAACTCTTTCCGTCACACTGCACTTCCTCTGCATGGTAAACTATCCGGCAGCATGCGCCACAGTTGTTGCCTCCTCCCCAGTTTGGCATGATGTGTGATCCTGGTGGGAGACGGAGAAGATTTGAGGTGGTTAAGCCTTTCTCCATGACCTCCAAACGACCACTCTCAGCACCACCCCTCATTAAAAACGTTTAGGAATGTAAACCCATACAGTTTCTCGATCCATTCAGTTCTATCTGCTTCAGCGTCTTACAATCAGGATATGTTCTCGGAGTAGCACATGTTTGAATATCATATCACTGCCACAGGCCACAACTAGCACTCCGACAGAAAACACACAATACAAAGGAGGCCAGTCTAAATAACAGGGCAAGTAAATACCCAGAGGAATGTTTTGAAGTGCCATGCCCGGAGGCTGTTTTGTGTCGTCTGAGGCCGATGCTGTGGCAGTGGTTGCAGGGTATAAAGCACAAACAGTGATGACTGCGAGTAAACAAGTCTGTGTACAGGTTTTGTTGTCATCAAACTGAGCCCACTCATCGCACCCAGCCCCTCCCTGACAGACACGGACAGCTAAGGTCTGTAATTACTCACACACTCATTCAACTAGAGCTTTCCTTGCCATTCACCACAAAGTGAGCCGGCCTGTGGAGATCGAAATTCAAAAGCTGTTTGATTTGATCAATTTATGGACTATGAATCTTGCCAGTCACTGGACGCCACCTCCCTGTCTGTGCAGTAGGTTCCAGAAACGGACAGGTTTCCCTTGAGGTTCCCACGGGAGCTGGGTGTGATGGGAAAGTCCAAACTGTTCAATGCCACACTTCACTCATTCTTTATCAGTGCACCATGCAACTTTTTTTTCATCTTATCAACCAGACTGACATTTAATCTTACAGTTCACTGATGTGGATCAATGTGGTGAATGGGGAGAGTGGTGCTTCTGTAATCCCTGCTCCTCCTCACCACTAACTTTAGTCAGAGGGTGTGATCTGTGTAATGCTTAAAGGTACAGTGTTTAGGATTATTAGCATCCAATGGTAAAGTGGCATGTTGCAGCTAGATATCCATAAACTGACTATTTCCTTCTAAACATGCAGACATTAAAATTCACCTGGTCCAACCGACTCGAGTGCACCGTTGCTCGTTAAAAGTGGCATGGCATTGCTATAAGATTTAAGCTTCAAGTACGTTTCAATTCATTAATAGTAATGGTAATTGGCATAGACTCACATTTATGCAATCAATCAGTATATTCAAAGAAAATATTACATCTGAATTTGACAGTTTACATGATCTCTCAGACCTTTACAACCTCATTGGTGTCTGCTGCTCCATATCCGTGCATTGAAAATAATCAGTTGCTGTATTAGCAGTTTTTGTTATATCATATTATGATGACTTAAAAACAAATCTTTTTATAATGCTTTTTAAAAATGAGACTATAACACAAAGCGGTACAAACCTGTTCTTATTACATGTCCATTGCATTTAATATATTATATTATATATTTTAAAGGTTATATACATCATTCTTTTTCCTTTTCTGCCTCACCTGTAACGCGTTTTTATGTGTTTTAACTGATAAGCAGCAAATTATAACATTTATTGACATAGTTTAGTATGACATGGCTGGTTGTTATTGTTAGCAATAAGTTAAAACTTTGTCTGAACTTAAAGAAACAAAAAGTTTTTTTTTTAACCTGTAAAAAGAGCTAACAGCTAACAGCGGCTTTAAAGCTAATAAATAACACGACATAGGTAACAAGGTAATCATGAATAAACAATAACTTCAAACTAAACCTGTTTAGCATCGGTTCAGCATCAGTAAAACAGTCTGAAACACACAGCGCTGGTATGAAATGTGTAAGAATGGAAATAAAGGCTTTACCTGGATGTGTGCGTTGATGAGAAGCAGGAACTGAAGTGAGTGAAATGCCACATACTCCGGATACTGGATGTGGGAGGAGGAGAGGAGGGCGCGACCTCGGCACTGCTGCCTTCACGTACCGCAGGAAACCAGAGAGATGGCGTCAGCTCGGAATCAATAACGGAGTTTACGAGTTAACCCCCCTGTCGTGTTCGTTTCTCCCCCTGACTTTAGTCTTCCCGGTCAAATTTGACTGCTCTCTTTTAACTGTTCCTACATCAACACAAAATCGATTAATCATCACTTATTTAACACATTTCTAAGATGTAGACAATGTCTCAGTCTCGTGGAAGATACAAAGTATAGACATTGAAATGTAACACTGCATAATCGTTGATTGAAACAAAGTTAACAGCAACATGAACGGTCACCCGTGCGTGTGTGTGCGCGCGCGTGTTTGCGTGCACGTGCACAGGAGTGGCACTTTAGAAGTATGTCAGTGTACCTTGCAAACAAATGCATCACATTTGTAGCATGCAAGGTTGGTCTCATTGTCTCTGGGGCACATACCTTGTATCTTTTCCTTTTCTGCCCCTGTCCTTGTTGGGGGGTGGCAGCTTGGGCATTGGCTGTGGCTCGCAGGCACCTAACCAGGACCAATCAGCAGAGGCTGATGTGAGGGGAAGGTGCACACCACCCTCTGCTGGCTGTAGGCCCTGGTGGTGCGCTGCCTCCACTTCCCTGGAGGCCTCCACTTCCCTGGGGGGGGGACGGGACCAGACATTCCAGCCCAAGTCGCCACTCTTGGACTGGGATGTCACCTCTGATGCCTGATCCTCTGCCTCTTCCTCAGGTGTCACTTCCTCACTTACTCCTTGTGTTCACAGAGTAAAATCAGAGTAAGGCACAGATAAGGCTGATATATGAAGACATGAAACATTGTTTAGTCTGGAAGGTGTGGTTCACGCGGGGAGATGGGCAGATGCACAGGAAAGAAAGAAATTCTCAAAACAAATCCCTGATTTTATTTTTTTTTTTTTTTGCCTGAAGTGTGAAGTAAGTACACATTTATGTTTGGGGCTTTGAACATTTGTGTTCACACACTTTTGACAGGGGACACCATGGGTGTTACAGAGTTGACTAAACCACTCAAAATTCAATGAAAGTGGTGCTAAACTATTTTGTACGTGTAAATGCCTAGAGTGTGGGGGATGTCATACGTTCTTGGGGCAATCGGATGTAAAACACAACTTTTATGATTGATTAAAGTTGTAAATGGGTTATCAGAGACTACCTTATGTTCTGTTCTGTCACTAAATCCTACACAGTACCTTAAACTAGTCGTTTTCCTGATGATTCCTCTCTAAAACATTGAACGAAAGTGTCTTTAAAGGAGTACATGTTTGAAAACAGTTTAGTGGTTGTACAATGTGTACCTCTCATACTACTCGTGAATTATTTACAGTTACTAAATGTATGTTTCAGTCCACCTGTCCGTCCATCTGTCTGCGTCTGGTCCTCATTTCTCCAAACGTGCAGTAGTTCTGCCTCCTTGTGGACAATCGGTGTAACTAGAGCTGTCGGGTAATAATAGTAATGAAAATAATCAGAATACAGTAATACCAACCGTTTGTTGATGACAAACATGAGCCACCACAGCTTCATCACAACCATCACATCCTTCCTATAGCAAAGTTTAAGGTGCCTGTAGCCTCATACTCATAAAGGACCAATAAACCAGACACTGAAATGTAAATGTCACAGCTCAGACTGAGCAATACATAAGTATGAATTCTTATGATCAGTATCATTATTATTATGATGTTGTATTTATTTTTAATTTTATTTTTTAAATTTGTATCCTTGAACCTGTTGTATTTATAATTATTTGTATTGTATGCTGCATGGGTGCTGTGCACTTTGTCTTTATTGGTATATCGCTTTGGATCTATATGGTTGGGTTAAAGTGCTTAATAAATAAAATTGGATTGGATTGGATATATCATCATTATTAATAATTATTATTAATAATATTATTATTAGTGTTTTGTTATAATTACCATTATGGTTCATTATTGTTCATGGTCCTTTGTCACAATCTGGTGGACAAAAGTCAATACTGCATATGCAGTACCATTGGACAAATAGTGGGGTACCGAGGCACTCAGTCATTTCAAATTGATGCAAAAGTTTTTTGTTTTTTTTCTAAATTGAAGATGAGGCTCAACAGAACAATTCTGGTCCGAGGGCCAAGAAACCAGATTGAAAGAAAATACTTTTTTTTGCCAATTTTCAAAAATGGCCAAAATCGGAATTATGATTTATTTTTTTTGGTCTACATTTTCTTACATTTGCTATATAATATCATTTTTATTGCTATTGCAAGTCAGCACGATGTGGGGAATCAACTGTTGCTCAAATATGGACATTTTGAAAATTATGGTATGGCAAAAATCGGAGGTGGCTACCAATTTCCATAACTTTTTAAAAATAATTATATGAATAGCTATTGTAACTTTGGAGGATGTCCTGAGTATTGTGAATAAGGGAAGGTGTTTATTATTTATTCCATTTCACATACAGTATAGGCCTAATGTGCAAAAGTAACTGGTTCGAGTCCCAGTTAGACCCTGCTGCAGTGTCACTGGCCCTGAGACTAATACCCCCAATGGCCCTAGAAATACCCCACGACCTAGAATACTGGAAAAAGCAGTAGGAGATGACATGACATGACATAACAATGATGATGATTATGTTGATGATAATAATAATAATAATGATAATAATAACAATATAATAAAACAAAGGAGCAGCAGTGGCTTAGTGGTTAGAGCAGTGGCCTTTGAAAGCTGGTTCGAATCCCACTCAGGCACTGCTGCAGTGTCACTGGTCCCGACACTGACAGAAATACCCCGCGACCCAGAATACTGGATAAGTGGTAGAAGATGACATGATATGATATAATAAAAAATTATAGATCATGTTTGGCAGGTAGATAAAAAAAAGATAGATTAAACAAATAAATGGATAAAGAATACATAAAAAAATATGTGAATTAATACATAATCTAACAACTGAATTAAAGTTTGCAAACTGTGGACTCTGTGGCCGCAGCTCGGATAGAACGGACTCTTAAATAACTGTTCTTATCGCACTAAGTCCTGTATATGCAGCACTTTTTAGAATCCCCTGCCCTCAGTGGAGCAGGAGCTGAAGTGGTTTCTGATCACAGCAGCAGACACTTGGCAAAACTACATGTGGGTATAAAGTTAATTGTCCCATCTGCTGAGGATTAGTGTTATCGATAACTCCCTGTGGCCAAACACAGCCACAGGCAGGCAGCACCCTCTGTTCGCGTTTAGTGCAAATATATAAAAGGCTTGATTAAATGTTTATGTCCTGTGACAGATGGCGTGATTGTTTTCTAAAGTGACTCATATTATCCACAACCCACCCACAGAACTCACTGGATGAGCATCGCTGATGGAATTTTCACTCAGTGTGAATCATTACAGATGAGTTCACTGCTCTTTAGCTCAATCATACATGTCTTCTGTGACATGTGAGCAGTGAATCACTGTTGGTGATACATCACAATGCGCCAGTCTGCTCTTATGGAACACTGCAGCAACAGTTACAGATGAAGAATGTGATGTGATCACATGACTCTCCTCCATCCACCAGGTCGCTCTGTGTAAACTGCTCCACAAATGGATCCCAATCCAACATGTTGGTTTTTGTAAAATAATAATAAAAAACTATTTTCAATAAGAACACACATGTACACCACATGTAGTGTGGGATCTAGTGACATCTAGTGGTGAAGTTGGTGAACTTTCAAACATGTAGGAGAACCTATGGTAGCGTTCAGTTATCATTAGAATCCAAAGGATGTATGATGAGGCCATTCTGTGCTACTGTCAAAACATGAAACATGGCAGCCTCCGTAGAGGACCTGCCCCCATTTTAAATGTGACATGTGCACATCCAGGTGATTGCACATGTATTAAAATACCAATAAAGAGATTAGATATTTAGTTTCATCGACACAATAAATTGGAATTGTTAAAGAGAATTTCGAGCGATTAGTTTAGCATGGGTCTAAACATCGCTTTGAATTCGACGCACTACACCTTTAAAAAAAAAAAAAACAGCAACACAAATCTAAGAGTGCATCACAAAAGTAGTAAGCATTGTATTGTTTAATAAAAAGAGTTGTTGAAACAAGAGATCCAGTTACACTACAGAGCTGGAGTGAAGTTAAACAGAGCTATTCAAACTAGCATTGTGATTATCATTATTCTCTCTCTGCTTTGTGAAATTATAACATTGACACTAGGAATTGAAGAATTATGGATATACGGTATATATGTGTATATACAACTGTACATTCATGAACACACCACTGTGCACCCTTTGGTGTGATGTTACCCAAGCTCTCCATACAAACCACCATTATTTATTTTCTCCTCTGGTCTGGTGCTGCGGGTCTGTTACCCGTTTAGGATTGTCAAAATCCCTGCCTCTCTGTGAGGTGCCTTTGAGCAAGGCACTGAGGGCCAGACAGCACAGACCAACAGATGACAGAGGAGCTACTCCTACAATGTACAACACGTATACAGTACTGGAAAATTTCAAGAACCTACTTCAAGTACAATAAAAAGTCTGGAGTACCTGAGAGCATTGTCTCATGTCACAGTCCTTTAGACGCTCAGCTAAAAGGGTTGGTGGGTGTTGAACCATAAAGCACATTGGTTGAACATCCTTAGCACACATAACACGTCCTTGAACACAGTTTTCTGTTTGTAAACATTTAAGGCTTTAGTGATTCTCTCCTCACAGCGTCCGAGCACAGAGGGGACAGCAGCTCGTTTGTTTCCTATAGATAATGTAGCAGAACGTGAAGGGGCCAGCTTAAGAGGAACTGAGATGCACATTTGTCAAAAGTCATCATGCTAAGAGGAAAGTTCAAGTTGCATTACAGTCCCTGTAATCCACATAAATTAGCTAATCATAAATAGCAATTGGGCTCACATCTATGATGTCATCACATCTCGAAGGCAAAACTTTCTTTGAATTAAAATTACAGCAGTGGCTCACCTTAAACACGGGAGGGCGGGGTTACACTGGCAATACTGCTTCACTCACTCTAAACCCAAACCAATGGTTTAACCTACCAATCAATGGTGAAACATTTAGGACTATTTAATCCTTTACAATTTATCAAACAGTATTTTGCAAATAAACGTATATATTCTTAAATTAAAAAAGGAAATCTTTAATTTACCAATAAATCATCAAATAAAATTAGCACCAATGTCTTAAAACCTTTTTTTTTCACTTTTAGGACCAGCACTGTGATATCACCTCCAGTGGCTCAGACTCTTAACTGGTGGGTTGGTGACCGACATCCAGTCTCCTCTGTGCTGAGCCTCTTCTCCGAGGAGCCGGCACACAGCTGACAAGACTTCCCAGAGTTCCTGGCGTCTGGAAGAAGGCCTTGGAAGCAGATGCCGTACTGTCGTTTGGAGTGTGTGGAGTCTAGGGAGCAAAAGAGGGAAGTTTTAGAGAACATGTTGCCGATACACAGCATGGGGGGGGGGGGGGGGGGGGCTCATGCACGAATGGAATACACACTCTCATACACGCGCTCGGAGGGTGCAGGGGAGGTAGACAGACGGACAAACACTTAGAGGACTAAGTAAAGGAGATATATAACATATGTTTTTTTAGTTTGTTTAATTTTGTTTAATAAAAGAACAAGGTACAGGCCTGTTCTATATAGGAATGGTACACTGGACATCTGTTGTGATCTGGTGCTATATAGAAGGGGGGTGGGGGGGGCAAACAAAATGGTAGGGAAAAAACTGATCTGTGTGGTTTGATGTAACCAGACAGTATGTAGGATTTGGTGACGTTCAGTGGTGAAGCTGCCATGTTGCAAGTCAGTTCACCTCACCTCATCCTTCCCTTCCAAGCATGTAGGGAGATATTATGGGAGTCTTTAGTTTGACAATTTAACTAAATGAAACTCTTACCAGTGGTTCTGGTGTGCTGATGCTGACAGCCTGTCTCTGCCTCTGTGGGGAGTGTGGAGTCCCAGCCGCTGACCCGTACTCGTTACATTGCTCCGGAGTGGACGGCAATGGAACCGGCGACCAGCTGACATCGGGTGCCGCCGTCGCTGCCAGGCCGTAGGGCGCTGCCCCCAATGTTAAGTGAGTGGGTGACATCACAGCAGCAGGCAGACTGAAGCTGAGCTTCCCATGGCTGTCTGAGCCTTGTTGCTGGAGTCCACCGGCGACCAGGGGGTAGTGGGGGAGGGCGGTGGAGGGCACCAGGACGTAGGGCAATGCCAGGGTGGGAACACTGTTGGGGGAAATCGTGAGACTGGTCGGGGGCTGGCCTGCAGAGAGGAAGAAGTTAAGGCTCTGCAGCCCTGGGAGGAAAGAGGAGGAGAAACACACATATATATATATATATATATATGCACATTAGGGGTGTAACGAGACACAAAAATCACAGTTGGATACGAATAAACGGTTGGGAATTAATGCTTTAAAAAAATCCGATTCATCAATTAATCGAAAAAATAATCGACAGATTAATTGTTTATTAAAATAATCGTTCATTGCAGCCCTGCTGGAATTAATCTTTTAAAATCAGTTACAAATATCAGATAAGGGCCCAAGAGCAACCAACAATTGCTGGCCAAGCCTTAGTAGAATCTATACACGTAGTGCACATTTGTGAATACACTGTTCCTTTGTTTTTAATAATGAAGATTTTTAAGGAGGTCAGATATCAGAGCAAATAAGTGGGGAAGTACATACCTCCGTTATTGGGTACATAGAGGTAGTGTGATGGCTGCACAGGCTCACTGCTGCAATCACCCTGGCTTTCAACCTCCTCTGCTTCCCTCTGAAGATCAGATGTGAAACAGAAGTTTACATACAATTCTTTACCAGTGCCTAAACATGATTAAACTGTATTAAGAAAGCATCTCACCTTGCCACATCCCTCCAACCCAGACTTTCCCTTCTTTTTCAACATTCCTTCACCCTCCTCTTCCCTTTTCCTCTTCCTCCCCTCCTCAGACTCTGACGCGGGTGACCTCCGGCCTGCCAGCGTGGCATCAGGCTTGCTCAGCGGCCTGTACAGCATGACCACCGACGGCTGAGACAAGCTGGGCAGGTAGGCCAAGCACTGGGGTGAGGAGGAGGAGGAGGACAAGGGGAAGAGGGGTGGGAAGGGGGTTGCTAGCGGGGTGGAGGACTGAAGCTGATGAGCTGCGCTGGGACAGTCACTGATGAGAAATGAGAAAATTGTACAATCAGGAAACTTAATGCAACAGTCTTTTAAATGAATGAACACCAAACACGATTTGTACGTGTGTATTGTTGTTGCAATTTTTGCTTTTATGCAAAACTGATATTTAAATCTCACCATTAGAATGTCATCCTAAAACCAAAACACATACAGCTTTAGTGCTGTCATGTAGTCAAATCTTAGGTGAAATTTCTGAAATGGCTCCTAATCCTATGAAAGGTTCCTGGTGTTCGAGCCTCTTTGATCCCTCTTGCTGATGTGCAGATTTTTGAATTGGCCTCCTCCCAGTGGGTTTCCTGTGGGATGCTACCACCACTGGCGGATTTTCACCCAGCGCTGTGTAAAATATCCTCTTTCAACACTCGCTCGTGCACCTAATTATATACCCCGTGAAAAAAACCCCACTTAAGCAGCCACAGCCTTGGGGCAGCTGTAGTTTAGCTCCGAACCCTCAATAACATGAGCTGCTGAGTCTAATGGCCAACAGATACATTCATGAGACAATAACTATTCATATCCACAGCAGTCGGCAAAGCACATCATCCAATTCAAACACATGCGAGTGTGTTCGCTTATGTAGGAGGCTAAGATTTGGTCTCACCCCGCTTTGTGACTAAAGCAAGTCAACAGCTTTCACCCCCTGATGGGTAAATGAAAACCATTCGTTCTTTTGAGTTGTAAAAAAGTAGCCTTGGTCTGACAGCAGTTTCTACAAATGGCCACTGCACAATTTAATTCCTGACAGAGGTTAGAAACACAGTGTGCTGTAAATATATTATTTCATAAGTACCTGTGTGGGTGTGTGTGTACTTGCAAAGATATCTTTCTGAGGACTGTTTTGAATGTAAACTGAAGACCTTTTAACAAATTATCAGCAGCTGGCTCACTATCGTTTGAATTCTACATGGGTAAAAACCTGCTCTTAACGTGAGGATTTGAATTAAAATGATGTTCAGGTGGCGAGAGTCATCATTAGGTTTGTGTGTGCATGTTTACTCACTCAGAGCCAAACTGCAGTCGACACACTGCGTTGTTGCCTGTCATCTTTCTGGAATAGTCCACAGGCTGATTTGACAGACCTGAGGTATGAATGATTAAACTCATTAGACATTAAAACAAAAACTGTACTAACGTCTGGCAGATACGGAGGTGATTCTTTATGATGAATGTCAGTGTTCCTTACCTGCTGGTTCTCGGCGTGGGCTGCTAGGGGCGGAGTTAACCAGCCGCTGCACAGCCACAGATGTTGGCGTGATGTTGAAGGAGGCGTGACGGGTCATCTTGGATCTCCTGAGGTCCTGGCCTGCCATTGGCTGAGTGGCATCAGCCGTGTTGAAAGTGTTTCCTGCAAGTGGACGTCTGAGTTTGAATGACAGCTACAGTAGCTATATGACAGCAAGGCATAATAACTTCCAGGACTTAAATCTTACCAGATTTCCCACAGTTCTTGAATTCGACTGGACCGAGCCACTTGAACGCTGGCTTCCTGCCTCTCTCCTCGCGGACATGCACCTTCTTGATGAGGCCCAGGCTGGTCAGGACGTTGGCGATGTCGTACAGTCGCCTCACCTTGGCTAAAGATCAGAGTGAGTTTGGGTTTAACACAACAGGGCACAGAGGTTTACAAAACAGCTTCATCTCATAATGATTTTCTTACTTTTATATTTGCTGTGGCTGGACGAGTCCTGGCTGTCCTCGATGAGGATCTTTGCTGCTGCGTCTAGAGTGACCGTTTGAGTTTTGGACACCAGGAAGAGCATGACAAACTTCTGGCTCATGATTCGAAGAGACTTGTCTTTCCTGTTGCCACCAGCTGCAAATGATATGAATATAATGAAGATGTTTGACTAAATGGGTAATTAGCAGATACAAGAATCTGCACAGATTAACATGAATCGGCAAAACAATTGACCTTGAATAAGATATGAAAATATTGCAGCTTGCCTATTTTAGTCTCATGCATTAGTCTACACATTGAATTATTGTATTAATGTATCTATTAACATAACATCCCAGGCAAAGTATTAACTGTATTAACTAATGTGAGTATTAACTAACTGTCACATCAAACCTCTTAGATTTTCTCAAGAGGTCTCCATGTTGCATCACCTTTACATTACAGTAGCCAAGAATGGACAAACTAAAAAGTTTTAATGAGGGAAAACATACAAGATTCACCTATATGCTTAAAAGAGAAGGGTGGAATAAGGGGGTATTCATGCCACTTACAGCTTCACCACTAGATATCCCTGAAGATTTATGGCTGAAGGGGAATGATCACTTTGCTGCTGAGTTTATTTGTGGTAGTTACTCCTGATATAAAACTTGCACTTGGGTTTTAAATGCATGAGATTTCATTTAATAGTGAGTAAACATTTAGGATCATCATGGTGACAAACAAAAACAAAAGGATCTGAAAGTGCAAGGGAGTGGAAATTAGGGAGAACACAAGCCTAAAGATGGTTATATCAGAGAGGTTTGTTTCATGTCTATTACCACTGCTGGCGTCCCCTTCCCCTCCATCATCCTCGCACCCTGGTCCAGCCTCCCTGGCCTCAGCAGCCAGCTCCATCTGGAGGTGGTAACCCTGCTGTCGGCCACGCTGCTGCAGCTCCTCCAGCGTGGTCTCCAGCTGCTGGCGCCCGTACCAGGTATAGCTGTTTTTGGCTATGCGGCCGACGATCGTCAGAGACTCCAGCACATTGACAATGTCGTAGATGCGTCGTCGCTCCACACCTGGCAAGTAACAACAGGGTGGAGAAGTTAGCCACAAATTACCTCTCTCAAAAAGGGGCCCACCATAGCTACCATCCCAATAATATAAAAACGAAATGATGCTCATGAAATGGGCATTAACTGAATCCATTATCATTTGGCTCCCATTAGTGTTAACAACAAGAACAGACAAGAGCTTGGATGAGGCGCAGTTGTCCGTCTTCCACTCAAAACACACTGTTGCTGGCTCTTACCCAGACTGGTAGCGACCTCGTCCAGTGAGATCCAGATGGGGCGGTGCGGTGGTGGATAATCGGGGTAAAGGGCCAGAAACTTTTGGCACAATAGACCCAGACTCTTCTGCTTCCTGCTTGGCTTTTTCTCAGCCTCGTCTTCTTCGTCTGCTGCTTCAAACTGATCAGACATAAATATATATACAGAGCTAAATGATAATCACCTAATCTTACAGATTGAATTATTTTGCTTTTACGCGACATCAATGCATTCAGACATATTCCTAAATCATGAATATAGAAATTGGTTTTCCTTCACTTTAATGAATTGCAAAATTAAACATACCTGACAAGACTCATCCACCTCCTCCGTCACAGTTTCTGGACTCGCGGGCTTCTCATTCTCTATGGGCCTGAACAGCACCTTTCTCATCTCACGGTCCCGTATGTCTGGACTCACTGCACTGATCAGCATCTTCAGATTAGCTGTGGGGGTCCATGGCTCTGTGAGAGTCATGTGTTTTATGGGTGTGATGTGGGCCAAGTCGGCGGCAATGGCAGTACCACCTTTTCTGTTTGTAGCCATTGGAGGGAGAGCGGGCTCTGAGGATTTCAGGGGCGTGGATCTCCTTCTGTCTGTGCAGATGTTTTCCTGTGACGTAGACAGATTTGTAGGTCAAAGGCTATGTTGAATACTTATGATTCATTTTAAAGGTATGGTGTAGCGTTCAGCGATATCTGATAGTTGAATGTTTTAGCTGGATAACCTTCACCCTGCCCCTCCAGCAATTTTGGAGAAGCTTAAAAAACTCAAAAGATGATTAAATTGTCTGTTGTGGGCTACTGTAAAAAAAAATGTGGTCCAGCATGGCCGCCTCAGTGAGGGGCTCTGCTCCTTATGAAATTATAAAAGGCTGATTTGAGTGTTTGCACTACCAAAAACTGCAGAATAATATATAAAGTAAATACTATGTTTCTTAAATTAGAAGTTTAAATAATTTCACTTAAATCTTACTCAATGGGCCTTTTAAATAAGAACTCAGGCACTTCAATGCAAAAACTCTACACCACATGGCCTTGTATGAATTGTATTATTCTATTCAACCAACTATATGGACCATTATTCGTGAGTTGTTTTTTTATATCAAACTTTAACTGAAGCGACATCTGACCGCCTCTGTCTCTTGGGATGCCATCACATTACATTAAACTCCTCCCACTACCACCCTGACCCGCTCTCTTACATAACATGGCAAACCTGGCAACACATGCAGCTGATCAAATCACACACACTTCTTGATCAATAGGTTCAGTTCTCACCTTTTGTTCAGTCTGGTCTACGTCCTCCTCCTTCATCACCGGAAAACATTTCCTCGGACTTGTGAGGTCCTTCAGGGCGAGACACTCAACTTCCATGTTTGTGTGTTTCTATAAAAGTTTAGGGATTGTGCAAAGAGACATTTAAGATGGGTGATTGACAGCAACATTAGTTTTTGGCGGGGGTAAATTTAAGACCGTTTTAGCCTCACTTAAAAAAAAACCTGGCAAAAGAGTGGGCAGATAAATTTGGCGCAAATAAACCCTGCAAGCTAGCTCTTAGCAAGCTAACAACTGGAACTAAGCTAACACGCAGTTTATCCACTTAACAGTTTAGTCAGACGTTAACATGGTGTCAGACGTTTAACTGGCACACAGGTTAGTGGCTGTGTTGCTTTAAAACGACAATAATTACATTATTACGTTGTTGAAGTTGGAAAAACAGGCAGTATCGGGACACAGTTAAACAGTCAGGATTGTTCGTGTTAGCACAGTAGCTGTGGTTGAGTGTGTGGAGATGATACACTCACATATCAGTTAGTTACTAGTTATAGTTAGCCGCTGTGCTAACTCAGCTGAGCAGCATCACAGCTCAGAAACCTCTGGAGGGAAACACTGTACCTGGTCGTTCTCTCTGCTGTAATGGAATGGATGAGGTGTTCCTATTTGGCTCCGTGTCACACACTTGTCAGCACGTATATGTCCTAAACACCATAGCAGCTAGTGTTCCCTCTTCGAAATAAGCGCGCAGTCATCCGTGTCCTCGCTCCAATACACGTCTTCTGTCCACTAGTGGTGGACACCCCGTTCGTTCTGTCCCTGTGAGACCTTCGCATCACCCGCTCAAGCTTGTTTTCTGGCGCTCTCGGGCATCTGGGCAGCTCCAGCCAATCAGCAACCAGGACATGGACGGGGTCGCTCAGCTCCAGCCAATCAGCGTTGTCACGTTCGGGTGCGCGCCTCGGTTGTTACCAATAGAAGGGAACACCAGCCACGCCCCCGTGCTTGCGTTGGCGGGGCAACAGGCGCGCTCCACACAGCACTCCCGGGGAAACAAAGAGGAGAAGTGGAGACAGAGATCTCACTCTCATGCTGTTTTCCGGAGCATGATTAGAAAGTACGGCGGGGAAAACTGCTCAGGTTTGAGAAGCTATGAGTTAAAGAAAGAACACTCAATAAAACTGTATATACTATAACAAAATAAACACCGTAGGGTTTCGAATTCAGGCAGAAGTCAAAATGTCTAATCATATTTAGTGTATCAAATGTACCTATTTATTAATTCAATCACTGAAATTATTCAGTGATGAACCATTGTACTGTGTACATTAACCATCCAGTAAATGCATGATCTAATGTATTCATCCATTGTTTTAAACTTTATTTTTTTCTAGCTGCACAATGTTTCGGACTGAAGAGGTGAAGTCACACTTAACAGTATAAGAAACAAGTGAGGATGCAGGGAACCATTTTAGGTTTTGGTACTTCAAACTGTTTTGAACACAATACTTGAACAAGTCGCAACGTTTTCAAAATGCTATGAACAGCAGCTGTGCGACAATTGAATCGGAGGAGTACATCGTCCTCCACATAGACGATCGATGTGAATTTCAGCTGAGCAGCTTCTCCCACGTTGACACAAACAAACTACGCGGACAAGATGCACCTTGAACCTATATTTAACAGCAGGCCTTTGTCTCCGACCTCATGTGCAATTGGCTGTGTGGCTGCTGCAGGCAGATTGGAGACCCCAGGGACCGGGCTGCAGGGGACAACACGAGTGGCGCTAATATCACCTGGTCCACAGCGCGAAAAGTTGTGGTGGGAGTGGGAAGGAAGGAGGGAGGGAGACAGACAGACCGGCCCGCCCTGTATGCAGACAGGAGCCCGGGGAGGACTGACCGCCAAATGTGACATAAATCTGGGCAAGTCAGGACTGGTCCCAGCCAGGCAGCCACTAAGCCTTGGTTCATCTGCAATGCACGATTTATACGTCAGGCTTTTTATGCGATATCCATATGTGCTTTTTAGGCATTTTATACTTGAGAATCTAAAGGGCCAAATTGCAATTTGAGCACATCTTTTCACACCATATACTCTGTGTAAATGATTTATAGATTCACACTCAGATGCTAGAAAAATTTAAAAAAAAAACCCAACAAAAACAAAAAAAAAACAGTGCAAAAGACGTTTATCCCTGCCACCATTGGGTTTCATTGGGTTTGTATGTGGGCTGGTATTGTGTTTATTGATTCATTTATTGATTCATTTACCCCTGGCTGTTTGCCCCTAACTGACCTTGAAATGATCGCCTTTGTGATGAAGAAATTACCTTAAGCCAACATAAAGGAAAAGTAACCAAAAAAGTTATTCTGTTTTGTTTATGCGCCATTGCACAAGATACTATGGACATCAGTGATGGCCCTGTTTGTGTTTCAAACTGTTGGGATTATTTGTAAACAGCCTTTTCAAACTTCTAGCATTTAATTTATGACGCAAAATCTTTAAAAGGAAACAAACGAGGAGAGATATTCATAAAAAGGTTTTTTTTTAAACGTTATTGTCAAATAAAGTTTGACTCTCTCTCTCTCTCTCTCTCTCTCTCTCTCTCTCTCTCTTTCTCTCTCTCTCACTCTCTCTCTCCAGAGTGTTCCTCAATATGCCACTGCTCGTTTTGAACAGGAACCCGGGGCCTCACTGCCACGCCATCAAGCCATCAAGACCATCGAGGTGAGGACCCGCCTGCCTCCTTCAGTGGCCCTGAATGATGCAACCCCTCATCAGAGCTCCTCTCCGGGTCCAGAAGAGGTCACTGCCGCTGGGCTGTGGTCGAACTGTGTCTCTGTAGGCTTTGCTTGTATCATTTTTATCTAAAGGTGCAGTTTGTAAGATTTTTGGTCAATTCTAAAAACATTACAAAACTCTCACATACTGATATTTTCATGAATTCATAATCACCTGTATTTATCATTTTCTTTCCCGTCACCCTTAAATGAGCCCATAAATACATGTTGTTTACATAAGGAGTGGTTCCTCTCTACGGGGGTCGCCATGTTTTTACAGCAGTAAAAGTGGATATACTAAACATCTTCTGAGTCTTAAGGACAACTAAAGTCTTCCATAGGTTCTCCTGCATGCTCAGAAGGGTGACGTGATGGATACAACATGCAACTTCATCACTAGAGGTCACCAAATCTTACACATTGCACCTTTAAATGTTCCGAGCTTAGATTTAGTCAACATCATATTTAAATGTAAATCTGAAAACACTAAATTAGCCCCAGAGGTTTCCACAAAGTGAAATAAAAACCAAGGATGCAAGAAGTGATTATTATTATTGTTATCATCATTATTGTTATTATGATTATTGGTAATATTCAATGGCTGGCAACTAATATTGGATGACACTTACCTAGGACATGGTGTGTACTTGTCTGAGCGATTAGTCATATTTCACTCAAATTGCCAGGACCACGGTTTCTCTATGTGTAATGTGTGTGTGTGTGTGTCGCAGCAGTTGTCACACAACCAGTGCCTCATGTTTTGCAGTAATGAGTCAGATGTGGTGGAGTCTCTGGACGACGTCGACCCAGTCGGGACATTTGTTGAGATTGGATCCATACGTGATATGGGAAACAAGCTGAAAGTGATGGTCACGGGACAGCGCAGGTCAGAGGCTCTGCTGCAGCTCAGTGACACAAGTTCTGAGGATTTGATGGAGCAAAGAGCAACTGAACATTCGCATGACAGATGATTGTGCTGTTGCTCTCTGGCCTGTCAGGATCCGGATCATAAGGCTGCTGGAGGTGAAGCCTGAGGGCATCACAGAGTCTGAAGTCCTCTGGGGGGAATGTGCCAAAAGGAGCTGGAGGAGGAGGTGTGCAACACCAGCCTCACATGCAACATACATGATCAGTCAAACACACGGGAGGATCATACAGCCAACCGAATCATGTTTTGCTGTTACTGTTTAAGGTTAAAGAATTGACGCAACATACGCTGCTTCTCAATCATAAGATGCGCACAATCCTATACACACACGCACACACACACACACACACACACACACACACACACACAGGCTTCCCAGTGATGGTGTCTACAGGCCGACTAGAGCTAAAAAAAAAACTCAAGGGATAAGTCGGATAATGATCATTTTGTCATTTTCAGACATGTCTTATCACATTCGTACTATTTTTCTTCCTATTCAAATAATCGATTAATCAAATCGATTAATCAAATCAAATGAATGGATCGATAGAAGCACGGGCTTCAGCATCCAGGAGATCATTTGGGGTGACTTCCTTCTGGAGCATCAGCTGTGTTTCTCACTTCACGCATGGATGCGTACAGGAGCTGAGCTCATTCACGCATGATTACCACCAGAAATACACCAGCAGTGTAACTGAGTTCTTTATGAAAGGGAGTTAGATATTTGTCCAAATCAAACCATAACATACAGCCACTCAAATTATTGTTCAAAATAATATCCACATCCACAAGCAGGTGTCAAACTAGCAACTTTATGGGTATGAGGCGACCACTCTGTCTACTGAGTGAAAGTTCCCGTGTGCAAAGTACAAATCCATCACTATATTTTTAAATGACAAAATAATTTAAAAAAAATCTGAAATACAATACAATCATATTGAAGATGATTCCCCCCCCCCCAAGTTGTGGCACCCCCCTGCACACCACGGTGCTGTTAGCGTCTGTCTATATTGCCTAATGGGCAAGATATATATGTATATATATATATATATATCCATGATGCTCTCTATTATATTTCCGCCATTTACAGCGTTCACCGTGTGGTGCTTGCATTTCCAGTCAATTACTTGATGAAAGGAACTGTGTGTAGGATTTAGTGTCACTTAATGGAGAAGTTGCCTGTTATAGTTTAACACAACTCATTCCTCGTCCCTTCCTGAAATGAAGCAGAATCTATGAAAACCTCCCGTCCTTTGAATATGTCTTCTATAAGTCACATACTCATACACATGATTGGCTATACAGTTTCTATATGATGGTGATAGTGTGTGGGATTGTGATGCAAATGAGCGGCCGCTTTACATTTCACATGTTACAGGAGGGGAACAAAAGGAAAAGTTTTACTCGTTGATTTCCCCATTGATTACGGTTGAATTTGTTTTGAATGAAAATTCCCCTTTTCGGCATTGGTCTCGGTACATCGATCTGGAGGTCCATGAGTTTTCATTTTTTCAACTTGCTAAAAGCACACTTAATTAAAGAATTTGTGTTGGATTTAGTGACACCTAGTGGTATAAAATTGCATATTGCAGCTTTGTCTATGCCGAAACACAGTAAGACGACCTGCTCTTCAAAGGGAATGATGAAAACAACTATTTATATTTACAGTTCATAACACATCAATGTACACATTACATCAGTGTATAGCAAATCTATATTCCAATCCAAGTTCTCCTGTCAAACAGCAGATCCTTTTAAAGAAAACATACAGTGCCGGACCAAGTCCAATGATCTATCAGACCTTTGGCCCTATTTCACAAGTGGCCCCCCATGCGCCTGAATTCTGTTAGGCCACACCCGCACACCCCTCTCTCTCACCCCCCCCCCCCCCCCCCCCGCCCCCCCCCCCCTCTGCACACTGATGAATAGTTTCTAATCTGCATATCAGTGATGTCAGTTTCTCCTTCTCTCTCTTACTTTAACCCCAATGTGTCTCCATCAGTTGTTTTCACCATCATTTCATCTTCTTTTATCTTGTTTTTAGAAAATCTGATTCCATTTGTTGTGGTTAAAAACATTTTTATAATAACGTACTACCGTCCCAGAAACATAGTAACCTGTAGATATTATTGATTGTGTGTGTTGTGTAACTTTGTCTTTTACACTACAGAAATGATAATCACTCATTGGGCTCATCCCAAAGTAATTAAAACAATCATTCATAAATCTAGGTCAATGTGCACTCATCATTACATCAATATGGATATTTAAAAAAAAACACTTCATCCATTAGAAATGGAATAAAACTGCCCTTGAAATGACAGTTGAATTCAATCTTATAAATGTGGATTAAATCTTTCAAGCTGCCCATAGAAATTAAAATACTTTTGTATTGTATTTTTTTTGTCATCTATATTTTTACATTCAGACTTCTTTTCTGCAGTAGTATATACGTACGTGGACCTTGAGTCTGCAGCCAATTTTGAATTAGATATGGGATGTATAATGTGTTGGTTTGTGTGTGTGTGTGTATGTGTGTGTGTGTGTGTATGTGTCTGTGTGTGTTCACTCACTCCCTGATAATATAAGTGACTTCCTCCTTGCCACTTATTGTTGCCGGGCAGCTTTCTCGATAAATCAGTTGCGTTCAGTCCAAACGTGTCCCAAACAGTCCCAAATGTTCTAGAGTTCGAGAGGTGTTTGATTGGCCTCTGTTGTGATGCAGCACCACATACATAAAGTGTGTGCGCGTTGGGCATGTCGGTGCTTGCCTGTTATTGTGAGGGAGTCAAATGAAACAGCTTAGGGTCCAAACAGTCAGAGGTGACACCCCCTCCCTCCCCCTCCTCCTCCTGCTGCAACTGCTCCATGTCACAACAGAGCTGAGTTGACAAGCTTTGTGGCTCCTCAGATACCAACCTGACAAACACAGTGTGTGTGTGTGTGTGTGTGCATGTGTCTGTATGTGCAGCCCATAGAGATCTCAAGTGTTTCCAGCACAGGGTGTGGTGCAGCTCTCAGGCCACTAGATTGCACACGTACACGAACTAATACAGTTTTTATTTCAAATGAATCTCGAGATTAACAGATGCTTGGTTGGTTGCGGGGATCACTTTTCAGTCCTCTGGTCCTATTGTTCCTGCCGTAAGAACACAGGAAACGTGCATGTGAGGAAGGATTCCTCGGTAAGTGGATGGTTTGAGTCACCAGCTATGAACCACAACTCGGGTCAGAGAATTGATCCCAGACGGGATTTATTAGAGGTTGGAGCAAGAGATAGAGAGGGTGAGGTAGGTAGGATTCTAATTTTAGGGTGTTTCTTAAGGGTTTCTTCTTTAAGGTAATTCTGGCGGAGAATTCCTGTAGAACGCTGTCCATACGCAGTGTATTGGTAACCTTAACTTCTACGCCTTTGGTCCAAGGGGCAGAGGTGCTATGATCTTGTTATGTTATGTCGCCTGTGATAAGTTGTCTATGATGTTCTCTGAGGCGCCATGTGGACTTTCGTACATGCACGTTGCACATAGCTTTTAACTTGTTTGTGTTAAGAACAGACACATTTATAACAATAACATCATAAATGCCTTTGGCCCATCAGAAAGTAAACGTATTCAACCTTACCGAATTTCTTCGGCAACTGAAGAATGGGATAGAAATTGTCTCTCACTCCCTAAACAACAATCTCCAAATATAAATATATGGATTACGGTCCTGTTGCGGATGGTGAACACAAAGTTTGGGAGATGAGTATAGATTGGCGGATGGTGGAGGTGGGATGATTACACCTGTGGTGTAAATGGAAAAGATGGTGTGCATAGGGAACACCTGTGACCATAGGACATGATAAAACAGAGGTGTAATCGCACCTCTTTTCAGAGTATTTCCCTCCATTAAAGCATGATGTGGCATTCTGCGTCATTACCAGGGATTCTGCTGCAGGGAAAGTCAAAATGTTCTCTGTTAAAACGGAAATAATCACAAAACTCTGATCATGAACTGCGTGCGGATTCATCTGCAAATGGGTTTGTTGTTGGTGGGAAAAACATAAGACATACAATTTCATATTGCACATAAGACCTTTAACATCTGATTGACCCAAAGGAGCAAAAAAGGAGTATGATTACGCAGATATGAAACATGATGGGAAAGCCTCTCGGATAAATAGTTTGGATGGCAGTGGAGGGAGGGAGGGTGTTTATATGTGAGAGGTATCCTCTATCAGATGACACAGCTGCGTAATTTCATCTGCCGTGTGATGTAATTGATTCCCACCCACGGCACAGTGAAGTAATCTGGTGCAGTTTGGCTGCGAGGTAGCCAGACAGCCAGCTGCTGGTCAGGGTTCACATGTGTGATGTACTGCTGGTGGAGGGAGTGCGATGCCTGCAGGGGGCTGAGCTCAGTGATGTTCGCTCATTGTCACAGTGGAATCGGTGGATCAGTCCAGGCCTGACGTTCGCAACGATGGCGCGTGCATGCTGAATCCCAAACGCCAGATGATTCACACACTGATGCTGTAAACACAATCATCCAGTGACGGATGACGACAAACCCATTTCTAATATTATTGAATTCAACCTGTGCCCCTCCCTCCCCCTCCTCCTCCTGCTGCAACTGCTCCATGTCACAACAGAGCTGAGTTGACAAGCTTTGTGGCTCCTCAGATACCAACCTGACAAACACAGTGTGTGTGTGTGTGTGTGTGCATGTGTCTGTATGTGCAGCCCATAGAGATCTCAAGTGTTTCCAGCACAGGGTGTGGTGCAGCTCTCAGGCCACTAGATTGCACACGTACACGAACTAATACAGTTTTTATTTCAAATGAATCTCGAGATTAACAGATGCTTGGTTGGTTGCGGGGATCACTTTTCAGTCCTCTGGTCCTATTGTTCCTGCCGTAAGAACACAGGAAACGTGCATGTGAGGAAGGATTCCTTGGTAAGTGTATGGTTTGAGTCACCAGCTATGAACCACAACTCGGGTCAGAGAATTGATCCCAGACGGGATTTATTAGAGGTTGGAGCAAGAGATAGAGAGGGTGAGGTAGGTAGGATTCTAATTTTAGGGTGTTTCTTAAGGGTTTCTTCTTTAAGGTAATTCTGGCGGAGAATTCCTGTAGAACGCTGTCCATACGCAGTGTATTGGTAACCTTAACTTCTACGCCTTTGGTCCAAGGGGCAGAGGTGCTATGATCTTGTTATGTTATGTCGCCTGTGATAAGTTGTTTATGATGTTCTCTGAGGCGCCATGTGGACTTTCGTACATGCAGGTTGCACATAGCTTTTAACTTGTTTGCGTTAAGAACAGACACATTTATAACAATAACATCATAAATGCCTTTGGCCCATCAGAAAGTAAACGTATTCAACCTTACCGAATTTCTTCGGCAACTGAAGAATGGGATAGAAATTGTCTCTCACTCCCTAAACAACAATCTCCAAATATAAATATATGGATTACGGTCCTGTTGCGGATGGTGAACACAAAGTTTGGGAGATGAGTATAGATTGGCGGGTGGTGGAGGTGGGATGATTACACCTGTGGTGTAAATGGAAAAGATGGTGTGCATAGGGAACACCTGTGACCATAGGACATGATAAAACAGAGGTGTAATCGCACCTCTTTTCAGAGTATTTCCCTCCATTAAAGCATGATGTGGCATTCTGCGTCATTACCAGGGATTCTGCTGCAGGGAAAGTCAAAATGTTCTCTGTTAAAACGGAAATAATCACAAAACTCTGATCATGAACTGCGTGCGGATTCATCTGCAAATGGGTTTGTTGTTGTTGTGAAAAACATAAAAGTATTTCCAGCCTCAAAGTTGCTATGGAAACCTGCATCTTTCAAATTACAGAATAACCTCGGAGTATCATTCTCATTTGATTTGGCACCAGCATGTCGTTCCCAGGCCTATGTATGTATGTATGTATATATATATATACATATGATTACAGTTGAATTATATGATTACAGTTACAGTTACAATTTATATGATTACAGTTGAATTTAAATTTATATTTATTTATATATATATATATATATGTATATATATATATATATGCATATATATATTTATTTATGGAAAGCTGCTATAAATGTACCCACAATGCATATCAGCAGAGGCTACAAACATTAGTTACTGTCACACTGTCAGCAGATGTATTTTCCGAGAGATGGCACATCTGTGCACTCATGAATCATTCTGGATAAACAGTTTTAAACTTGTTTATGTCTGAGAGGCGTCTTCCATCAAGTGATTAGAGTGGGAGTGATGCCGCCTCATCTTCTCGTCCACGCCGCCATGTGATTTGATTTCACCTGGCGAGCGGGGGACGCCAGCGACATCAGGGGGAAACAATGTGGTGCAATTTCGCTGCCAAGCTGAGTGGCCAGCTGCTTCTTAGGGTTTATGTGTGTGTGTATGTATGTGTGTGTGTGTGTGGGGGGGTGGGGGGGGGGTAGATGGGCACGTTGTGGGTCACGCCGTCACCGGAGGGGGGGGGGGGGGGGGGGGGGGGAGAGAGAGCTGGAAACCTGCTGCCACTCCCCAACACATTTACTCGGCACTGTCTGTATCGGGGATTAGGGGGTGCAGTGTGTACGATTTGGTGACATCTAGAGGTGAAGTTGCGTGTTGTATCCATCACCTCACCCTCCATCACCTCACCCTCACCCTTCTGAGCAGCAGGAGAAGCTATGTTAGACTCCAGTTGTCATTAAAGCTCATGATATGTTTAGAATGTCCACTCTGTGCCATTGTAAAAACATGGCGGCCCCCGTAAAGAGGACCCGCTCCACACGTGAATATAAATCAATGGGCTCATTTAGTGGTAATGGAAAAAAAAAGATGAATAAATGTCAGTGTGTAATTGTTTTGTAATATTTTTTTTTCTACCAACAGAACTGGCAAAAATTGACCCAAATCTTACATACTGCACCTTTAATGTTTCAAAACAACATTAACTTTCAATGTCAATTCAATTACAGAAGTTAAGTGTCACTTCATGTTTTCTTTCATCAATCTATCTATAGTTTAAATGTGAATGCAATTTGTGTCACCTCTTGCATGTGAAGATCTCACATATCTGTACATCGAGGCAGCTCAGCGTCTCTGGCACGTTAACATGCATATACCAGTGATGGCCAGTTGAGGGCGTCAGTGAGTCACAGATAATAAACCTAACACTGCTGAACTTTAATTCTCAGTCTTTCCTACCAAACATGTAAGATGATTTATATCTATCTATCTATCTATCTATCTATCTATCGATCTATCTATCTATCTATATCTATCTATCTATCTCTCTGTCTCTCTCTCTCTCTCTCTCTCTCTCTCTATATATATATATATATATATATATATATATATA
>JAFBJT010105795.1:37351-49251 GCA_016785325.1 Chascanopsetta lugubris
GTGTGTGTGTGTGTGTGTGTGTGTGTGTGTGTGTGGGTGTGTGTGTGTGTGTGTGGTGTCCACACCTCATTCCTACATGAGGGTTCAATTCTGTGTCAGACAGGAAGTGGGTTTCCACTCTCATTTTTCTAAAATCACACAGATATGACAAAAGCTGCATCAGTGAATCACTGGACCGATCCTGCACGACTGGTTCGGTGGGTTTTCGCTGTGTTTCTCAAACGTGTGAAAGGTCAGCTCTGAGCGGAAGCTGAGCTAAGAGACGTGGTAAACCTCAAATGCAATGTGGAATGACCGCATTGACACCACGTCAGTGATGCACCAGCAGGGCCATTCTGCCTCTTGAGGTATCTGAGTTTTCTATACAGCGAAATGATCCTTTCTTTTTGGGTGGAATTTTACACTATACTTCGCTGCTTGTGCTGGTTAAATATCCAATGGGAAGTTGCAGAGGTTTCATTTCTAAATGCCACGACAGAAGAGTTCATTAACGGTGCAGTGTGTACGATTTGGTGACATCTAGAGGTGGAGTTGTTCTGTATGTTGTATCCATCACCTGAACCTGAACCACCCAGAACCTATATGGTAGCCCTCAGTCGTCATTAAAACTCAGAAGAGATTCAGTACATCCACTCTGGGCTACTGTCAAAACATGGCCGCCCCCATAGAGAGGATGTAAGTATGCATTAATGAGGTCATTCAAGGGTGATGTCAGAATGTAATTGGAAGGCAATGTTTTCAGAATTTCAAAATAAATGGCCAAAATCTTACACACTGCAACTTTAAACATGCATCTAATCCAAACTCATATACTCATCTACTGCACATAACAAAAATGGTGCTGTAACAAAAGGCTGAATGCGGTGACAAACTCCTTGTGGTCCTGGCACACCCCCATTTTTTCAATTTTCAGTCGAACTAGAATAACTACCTTCTCACCTCTGTCACCATCTCTCCTCCTCTTCTGTCCAGTTTAGTCACAACTAGATTACTTTCGGGCAATTGGGGGGAATACAAAATGTCATGACTATATCAAATGAGACTTTTTGAAATATTAGCTCATTAACTCATGGCCAGAATGCATTTGAATTCATTTTTTTTTATGACCTTGACCTTCAAGAGTTACTAAAATTCCCTTCAGGCATTTCATAATAAAACATCTTCAAAGAACACAACCTTGACCTTTAACTACCAGAATTGACAGAGGATGTTTCATAAATAAATCTAGAGAAATTCAGTCAATAAAATAAAAAAAAACACCCTAATATCTTAGGAAATGATAAATGGTCCTTTTTTACAATTAGTGGCCACTTTATTAGGCACACTTGTTTAACTGTTTAGGGCATCTATTATCTATTAAGCCAATTATGTGGCAGTAATAAAGTGTATTTTCTCATGTCAACGTGATGATCAGTATGAGAAAGAGGCTGAAGGGACTTTGTGCATGGCGAGGTTGTGAGTAGAGCTGAAACGATTAAGTGATTAATCGACTAATTGAATAAAAATTGTCCGTTTACAAATTCCCTGAAACTAACAATCAAATCTTTAATTCATGTTTTGCTGTGACTGTTTAAGGTTATGGAACCGACGAAACCTATGCTGCTTCTCATTCATGAACACTCCTGCATAATTGTTTATAATCGAATCGAAGAAATTAATCGATAGAACAATCGATCACAAAAACAAGCGTTAGCTGCAGCTCTAGTTGTGAGTATTTCAGGACCCACCGATTGACAAGGACTTTAACACACAACCATACTATAAGTGACAGGTCTGTAGGTGCAAATGTCTCTTGATGTCAGTGGACAGAGCTGGATGGCACAACTGGTGTGAGGTGACAGAGCCGAGCAGTAAGTCAAGCAGCCCGTGCTGACAGCTGTGGTCTGTGCAGTCTGCACCACCTCAAATCAAACATCATCATCAGTTCATCTTTGAATCCACGTGTCAAACGTGTACTATGTCCTAAGCGGCCTGATGTACAGAGTGAAACGGAAGAAAGACAAAAGAGGGTGGGAAAGATGAACTGGAAAAAAATAAAATAAAAACGTGGCTACAACTCGTCCTAACTAGAGCACATTACTCCAGTTCTAAAGTCTTTACACCAGCTCCCCGTCAGTTACAGAATCAATTTTAAATTCAGCTGCTGATCGACAAATCACTAAACGGTTTAGGTCTAAATTACATGAATGACGCATGAACAGAATCCAAATCTAGCAGGTCTCTGAGATCTACTGACACAGGTCAGCAAGCTGAGCCCCGAGTTCAGACTAAATGTGGTGAAGCAGTGTTTAGTTATTCTGCTGCAAGTTACCAATTGAACTAAGATGAGCTCCAAATGAAGATTTTTTTGAAGTGCAGGCATTTCTCTTTTCATGTGCTTATGATGAAGCTTTTAAAGCATCTTAAATGTCATTTGTACTGCATGTTCTTTTAATCGTTTCATAGGTAGTGCTTGTAGTATGCTGCACTCTATTTCTTGCTCCATTTTAGTCTAAGTTTGGTTTTCCACTGTCAGTATTTTCTTTTGTGTGTATCTTGATTTTATGGGAAGCACATTGACTTGCCATGTCTAATAACCACAAACAAATATTTCTGGAAGGCAGTGACACAATGTGTGCGGTTTTATTGGTGGATCTGTCACATACTGTGCAAGTGTACTGTCACATGTTAAATGCTCTACGCAACCGTTAAAAAAATGTGCATGACAACTATGTGGCGCTCTGGTGACCGGTGAACAGCTTTTTTGTTTTCCGCTACTTTTAACAGTATTGAAGCTTATCGAAGAAATAAGCCGACAGCACCGCATGCCAATCAATATACTGTCTATTTACACCATCATTACATCTACATGCATCCGAGTGCGTTGTTATCGTTAAGGATGTCCATAAGCACACACAGTTGAGGGACAGCGATGTTAGACATTAAAGGTACAGTATGCAGGAAATATACGGTTTGGTGTGTGTAAATTCAGTCAAAGTTGGCCCCTCCAATGTAAACAAGACCAGCAAGACTTGGTATGTGTGCAAAATACACTGCAAGATATTACCATAGAATGACCAATACTTTAGTAAGCTAACGAGGCTAACCATTAGTACTAACCTGTCCAAATATTGCCTCCCAGGAACAACAACAGAGACTGAGAAAGACATATACGTAGTAACACATGCTTTAGAGGCTTATTAAAGATGTGTTGTTTTTTTTGAGTGAATCTATAATTATCTTTTCTAAGGAAACTCCTGCATACTATGCCTTTAAGTACACACACACACACACACACACACACGCAAATCAAGATTAACTGTGAAGCATGAGGCTCTTAGACCCTCGGAGGTCACTGTGATTGACATTCTCTCGGACAAGTGGTCACAAAACACTTGAAAGGAAAAAAAACAACAACCACTTGATCTTCCAAAAACAAACACTTGAGAAAGTGAAGGACAGTCGAAAGACAGGATGATGGCGGCAGTGAGTCCCGCTGTCTGTCTGATCAGAGCAGCAGGTCTGTGACAGAGGGCAGCAGCTCGGCCAACTCCGGCCCAATGTTGGCCATCTGAGTGATAGGGTTGCCACGGAGATCAAGGCGTTTCAGCCGGGGGCAGGAGGCCAACGGCTGAAGAGTTGCCAGTTTGGAGATTTCTGTGCGTTTGAGTTAATGAAAAAGATGTTCCAGCGAGCGGGGGGGGGGGAAGAGGGGGCTGGTAACGGGGTCGTATGAGTCACGTATTCCAAACACAAGTGTAAAAGTAAGAGCCGCATGCCAAATGTGACATTGAGATAAGAATTAATCTTTCAAGATGCACAAGAATGGAGGCCTATACTTAGACAGGAAGGCACTGAAAGTGTGATTTAACGGCCATTAGAAATTAGAAGACGGTGTCAAAACCCACAGACTTCATTAATTCCTCTTGCGTGTCTGGGTAAGTGAAGCATGAAGGGGAAAGATTGAGCATCGATGATGTTGTGTTGAGTGTCACTCCTCTCTTAATTACACTGTTTGCTTTGAGAAATTGCAGCGCTGATTCTGTTTACTCAGTAAATACAGGACGTTTCAGGTCAGAGAGTAATTATTCACACTTTAGCTTAAGGGTTTCGCTGCTGCAACAATTTGCTAAACGCTGCAAACATCTTGGTATGAGTTGTGTGTTTTGCACCCAACTCCTCACACCGTTGTGCGCTTGCACTTTGGAGGGGATGTTTTTGCAGTAATGCGCTTTGCACACTCCCATTCGACTCACACATTTTCTGTGTCACTAATTCACTAATAGGGCTTTCACACGAGCAGGGAGCCGGGACAGTCTCAGCTCCCGAACCAAAATTGGAACCGGCCAGCGTGCTCGGACTTGAAAGTAAAATTGGTTCGGAACCTGAAAAGTCGGTTCTCAGAGGAAAAACTGCGGTTCTCCCACGGGAACCGTGACATCATCAGTGGGCGTGTCGTGTTTTATAAATTATATCAGCATTCTATTGGGGGGGGAGATTAACCAAGGATCAAGTTAATCTCATTTTATTTTCGATGTAGCACCAGATCACAACGGAAGTCATGTAAGGTTACCTTTCCTATAGAACAGGTCTTGTTCTATGAGAAAGGAAATCGTACATGTTACCTATCCCTAACCCTATGAAACAAACTTAAAAGCCTTGTTATTGATCTTATTTACACGACAGCATGTGGTTTCTGTCTCTACATGGTCGCGGCTTTAATTCCCTTCCGCTCTCTGTATTGAACGACGGAGTGCACACGCGCGCGGACACACACACACACACCTCCCTTCCCGAGGATACACTGCTTATGTTTACTTCCGCCTGTGACAGCAGCGAGGAATAACATTCTTCCTCTTTGGTTCCCTTTGAACTGGTTTGAACGTGGGGCGGTTTGCCAGAGAGCACCAAGGTTCTCATGGAGCCAGAGCTAGGAACCAGAACCTTGTTGGCTCCCTGCCAGTGTGAAAGCCCTATGAGAGGGCAGCAAAGTCTACGCTCACATTATCAGCGACATTGTTTGGTTCCAATTCTCCACGGATGAGCAAAGTCATGCATGTGTTTCATGAGGATGTCAGGACTGTCCTCTGGAACTACACACGTGGGCATGCGGGTACAGTATTTTTGTGTCTGAAGGTCAGTGTCTGAACTAGAGCCACCAGACTTTCTGCAGACTTTCTTTGGCTGTGCCCCAAAATCATCTCTTCTGATGGAAGTGATGCATGTGCATACATTGGGAGATGCTCTGAAGACTCCAAGCAAGTTGGCGAAGTCACAGCATCAAGGCCGCGACCTTCCCAAAACATGACCTATGTTCAACATACACCATATCAGAGGGGAATAGATGAATTGAATTATACTTTTTAAAAGATGCAGATAAAAGATGTCCATCCGGAAGGCAAACCAATCAGATGTGCAAGCTTCTGGCAATGAAGGCCAACACTGAAACAGAGGCAGGCGGCCAGGATGACAGAAGTAAACAAACCAGTGTAAATCTTGTTTTAAAAAAATGTTAACGTCATTCCTGAGGCCTTCTTCTCTTTTCTTGTGTAGTTTCCTGTCTCAATATCACCACAGCTGCAGATTCTCCTGATTGCATGTAGCTGCTGATAACACAACTAAGCTGACCACCTGCGCATTGTGGATGCGAGATTTCGGACCAAGCAACACAGATATCCTCTGTGGGACTGAAAGTGGTTCAATAGTATATGTGAGACTACTTGGTATGGAAGCTATCACAGCAAACGTATGGATGAGTTACCTCTGCCTGGTAACATGAACATAACCAGACGGATGTTTCAAAAATCTGAGTTAAGATTCTGGTGCCCAAACAATTCACAACGAACAAAACACTGTTCTACAGACTCTTCAACACAAATCTAGAGTTTGAAAGGATACTGTTGTTCTTCAAGAGGACTTCTTCCAGTTTAGGAAGGTGATACACACCCTCCAGATTGTCTATGGAGTTGTTATCAGCCTCTAAGACCTGCATGCATAAAGAAGAAAAAAGTCTGTTAATGAAGAAAAAAGTAAACAGTATTCATCTTACATGGTGGACCCGCAAATGAAGAAAAATGCAATACTGTCCGTGTAGGAGAGAAAAATGGATTATCACCTCTAAACACTGCAACAAAGCAAATTGAGGGGGCAATCGCTGTAGCTGATTGGATGAGAGATTGATGTGGGTGACCAGTAGGAGTTGGTCCAAGTGGCACAAAGTGGTCAGGTTCTGGAAAAGAAAACAAATAGGAGGCATTCGAGGGCTCCTCAATATAAGACAACATTCAAAATAAGAGAATGATTTGTTATTTTTAACCTTGTCAGAAATGCTGAAGACGCGCACTTCAGCATACTCCATTTTCAGGATGGTGTTTTCGATCATGAACTTGCTGCAAAGGTCATTGTAATAAAAAGAACGCATGGAGTCCACTTCCTTTGGGGAAAAAACAAAAGCAATGTTCAATCAGTCATCTTTTGGGTTTTTTTGGCTCAGTGTCACAGACTCTACAGGGGTGACGCTCACTCTCAGTGTTTTGAAATGATCAAGCGTCTCCTTCTCATATCCCAGAGGATCTAGCGCCCTCATCAGGAGGATAATGGTCAGTAAGCACCCTGTGTGTGAGAGGATAATAAGCAGACACATGAAAACATCAGCAGTCTGTATCGGTTTGTGTGGATGTTATTAAGTAAATATATCTTACACTTATTGAGTGGCTCTAGTTCCTGTAGCTGGTTACATGATTGTAGCTCCGACTGTAACACTGAGGTCTTTTCTACCGATAGTTCACTCCTAGGGACAAACATACCCCCATTAAATCAGTTTTAAAAATGAAAATAAACAATGTGATATTAATGACATGAAGCTTGTACCTAAAGAGCTCCTGGTCTGTAGCAGAGTCTCGACAATAGCTCTCAGTCCGACCTGAGGAAGTCAGAATAATCAAAGAGATCCAGCTTACTAAATTATGATCCAAACAGTTCTAATTGTATAATGGACAGTTGTAAATTAAATGTCTGACCTGTGTAGAGGGCACAGTCTCTGTGAGTGTGCTTTTCAGTCCAGTGCACAGTCAGATTGTGTTCATTAGTGATGTCGCTTATTGTTCCAGGAGGAAGATCACAAATCTGAGGCAGTGTTAAAGTTCCAACCAAAAATGTTTTCAAAAGTATTGTCAAGTGGGCAAACTATTGGAGATCGCTTATGGTTTTAATCTTGTACATATACGATTGATTCTTTTAATATTTATTTGAGAAAAGTTGAAATTTTATGATGACTATTTTCTTCTATTTCAATCTATGACAAAAAGTCTTGTTTTTTTCCCCTTATAACCACAATATGATGCCGATACTCCTCAGATCAGAGGAAGTTTCCTTTATCCATTAAGGCGTGTGTGTATTTCTAACAAAGTGAATGCAACAAAAATGTGACCAAATTTAAATCTGAAAATAAATAAATAAAGAATAAAATTGGCAGGAATATCTTTTTTTTTTCATTTTAGAATGAAGCCAACACTGTTCTCTCCTTCCTCCCAACCAAAGCTCATCCTGTGAGGTCACCAAGTTCACTACTGTGGCTGTGAGGTCTTGTTCTGATCGACACTTCAGAATCTGATTTCTCCTAAAATGCACTTTCGCCTGCTGCCTCTGACTCCACTTGATGTCGTCTGTGTCACTGTGCCCCGGCACGTCCCACTGGCAGCAGACTCAGGCAACAACTCGTTTCACTAAAGTGCAGCGAACAAAGTTACGTGAGGAGACTCGTGGCGCACCTTGTTCGTTTATGGTTTTTACTGAAAGATGAGAGCAAGGTTCAACTAGTGTGATGTTAAAGTGACGGCCGGCATTGACACACGAGGACGGAACCCATCATCTTTGAGTCCCAGGTGAAAAGGATACCCAGACAGGGCTGTGTTTAAAGCGTGGGTGCACACTCCTCCACTCCACTCTCTGAGGTTGACCATCGAGCACCAGCAGCAGACCCACCAACTGTGCCTGACGGACAAAAGATGAAGGTTTCAGGATCACACTCCTACAACAGTTTCTTTCCCTCCAGCACTGAGTGCATGTTTTCTGAACTCCCGACATTTAACTGGGTTTCATTGGTTCTTTGAATGGCAGCTGCTTTTGAGGAGTTGCTGAGGTCTTTAGCATCAAAAGAATTCTTATGATTAAAATACACATTAAGCAATACATTTCCAATTTCATTCACATTGCAATGTTTATATCACCTATTTAACGAATTAAAATTGAGATGATTGAGAAATGATGATAACGAATCACTGCTTAATCTAAATATGATGTTGATCATATCTTCAGTCCTGTTGGTGTCAAAACAAAAAATCCAGTACAACAATATGTCATTTTATGACTGAATGTCGAAGGCATCAGTTCTGAACGGTGGATCACATTTGATAAGTTTGACACTAAATATCACGATTTCTTCACTTTGCGTGTTCACATGGCCCTTATATTTACACACATACCTAAATAATTTATTTGCAAAAGTAACCTACTTACATAAACAGGCCTGGAGAAAGCAACAACTACTCTTTCATCCTCCCGACTGACATACACACAGCTAATCATCTCTTCACGTTCCGCTGTTAAAGAGAAAGAAGATCTTTACAGCTAATAATCATATTTACATGATACACATTTATACTTTTAACAACTATAGACATACCTCTGCCTAGCAACCACCGGTAGTAGAACCAAGCACTCTGGTCATTAGGGTCAGTAAAGAAAGCGTTTTGTACAAGCTCATATTCTGCAAACAAGAAAATGGTGACCGTTAGATGATGATTGTGTAGAATTACATATCATACATCACATGCAAAGTGCTGCAATTTGCGATCATCGTAAATCCTTAAACTGCACGTGTCTGGTGGATATTGTATTGTTGTCACGTTCACCTTTAAGTAGCTGCTCTTCACAAACACGATGGGAATGGATTTGAGGAGATGGTGGAGGGGAGATCTGAGGGGGTTTGCTGCATGGCGATGCGGACTCCGGAGACTCCGGATGGAGAAGTGGCAGTAAGGTGCTGCGGTAGTGCCAGCTGGAGTAGTTGGAAAAATTGGAGCCGATGAGACGATCAGTGAACTGCAGCTCCTGATCCACAGGGACACCAGACATCTTCACCACCATCCGACGATAATCCCAACAATGGACTGAATGAAACGGCGAAATACAGAGAAACTGAGGATCAATAAAACTTGAAGATATGTCAAGAATGTAACATTCAGTTTTTGGCGGAGCTTAGACTATTTCAAAAACATTTGTAAATACTCAAGACTCTGACTTCAAAAGAAATTAAATGTTTCCTGAGTTATCAGCGGCAAAAAATATGTTTTCTTGCTTGTAGTTTTTCTCTACTCACAGTTGCGGTCATCCAGGCTGAGACAGCGGTCACACAGGCCCAGCTCTCTGGCCCAATCCGGTCGCGGTAAACGGGCAGACACCCACCCTCTGTGATACCAGCTGCCGTACGACTTTGGGTTCATCTTCAGACAGGATTCTAAAAATGAAAGCTCAGCCTCATAAATCTTCTGCACTTCACCCTCGTCCCTGGAGAAGACCAAAAAAAACATTGTTTCCCAGTTCAATGTCAAATCATGAATCTTCAAGCAACAAAATAACTGGTAGTAGCTTTACTTCACAGTCTCCAGGTGCATTAAGATTTCTCTTCTGTAGTTCCATAGGGTTGCAAAGTCGGGGTTGGAGGAGAGTAGCTGCTGGGTGAGCTGGAGCGCCTCATCATCCCAAATACCCTCTTTCCTCTGTCACACAGGAGAGTAAGGATGTGAAAAAATAAACAGTGGAAAGAGACAGACAGCAAGAAAGATTGGGAGAGAAAAAAGAAAAAGAAAAAAATGCTAAGTCAATGAAACTAATCACTTGGATCTGAATATAATATTTGTAATATAACTTTAGAAACATATATTTCAATGACTTAAATACAAAGGATAATGATTTACTGCTTCTTCTTATGGTAAATAAAACCAATTCACAAATAATGTGCTAAAGACTCCCAGACGTTTGGAAGTATTCAGGTCTTTCAATTCATGTCTGTTAGCAGCTTCACTCTTGGTTAGAATCTTTTCATCTGATTTGTTGACAAGTGAGAAAATATTTCAAAAAATCTAAAATCTAATTTAAGTCTCTGAGGGGCAGTACTTTGGGCTTCCTGTGTAGCCAGTGGATGAGCAGGTCAGTGCCATGTGTCCATTTACAGTACATCATATGGAGTGTTTGTAATATCATCGATGTTAGATTTACAATTTGTCTCTTTGAAAATGTTTTAGGTCAAGAAAATATTTTACTCACCATTATATGGATATACAGATCCATCTTTGGCTATTTTTACAATCAGAATTACTTTGAAAAACCCCCAGGTTACATTTGATGATGAAAGTTGTGTAATATTGATCCCGCAGTCACGATGTACTTTTAGCTGAATAACGCTCATCTCACCCTTATATTCCAAACATATAGAGGGGAAACTATGGTAGTAGTTGTCAATTTGTCCACTCTGGGAAACTGGAAAAACACACAAAGCCTGTCTCAGCAGTGAGCACCTGCTCCTGGATTTAAAAAAAAACAACAACCTAATTATAGGGATATTAAAAAATAAACTCAAACAGTAATTTTACATCACTCTGCCAATGGAAATATGAATGACTTATGATATTGTCCATTCTGAATTCTGAGCAAAGGATTTTAGTTTTCTCTTTAAAGGTGCCGTGTGTACGATTTGGTGACCTTGCATGTTGTATCAACCACCTCACCCTGAACCGAATGCAGGAGAACCTATGGTAGACTCCAGTTGTTATTAAAACTCAAACAATGTTTAGTATGTCAACTTTTACTCCTGTAACAACATCTAAGTATACATTAAAGGGCTCATTTTAGGGTTAATGAAACAATCAAACATTTTCCCATTATAAATTCACGAAAATGACAATATGTAATTATTCTGTAATATTTTCAGAAGTGCCAAATATCTGCGATATGTCTCATTGACAAACCTTAGAAAAACAGGCATCTCGTGCAGCCACATAGACCTTCAGCTTCTTTTCTCTCTCCTTTCTCTTTTCCTCCTCCTGCTGAGCTGTAGATTTAATCTTCAGTCGTCCGTGCTGTTAGAAACCGAGGCAACGAATAGGAATTACTGTTCTGCTGCTGAGGCGAGTAAAAATCAGTCACCACTGCAGATACAACTTTTTTATAGATACAAACACAGGCTTAAACGAATGTATAATACGGTTTCTTACCATGTTTTCGTTGAGAGAGAGTCACTTCCCCAGAGACGTCTATGTAAATGAAGGGTCAGGCCTGATTTACATGACACAAATACACACACTCACAGAGAGCTCACTCACTGACACAGAAGTTATGACGGGTAAATATTATCAGCTCAATATCTCCATTTGTGTATTCAGTGAAAAAATATAACACACTCAAAGGCTACGAATGAAGTTAGCTAGCTAATTAGCTCCGTGGTCAGAAGGCATCGCAGAGCTGGGCGCATACACTTCATTCAAAAACAGAACAACAGAAAAACAACGCGACTCAACAAATACAACACACCATATGACATATTTAACACGCATATCAATGAAAGACGCGCCTGTAGTCATGTAAAACACGCACCTGCTTGTCCTCGAGTCTTTTTGTTGGATTTCACAACGCTGTTTTATTTGTCATGTCACTATTACAGCTCACAACGACTACAATTCATAGACTTCCTCATTCACTTCCGGCTCTGGAGTTCTACGTCACCACTGGCATGACTGGCACCTAAGTGATCCTTTGCTGCCCTCTAACGGTAGACACTGCAAAGAGCAGTTCGTGTATATACATACTGTGATGCCCCTTTATATATATACACATATATAAAGAGAGAGAGAGAGAGAGAGAGA
>JAFBJT010105797.1:0-5000 GCA_016785325.1 Chascanopsetta lugubris
ATAAACAGCTAAATGTTTATTTGTTCACCCTTATCATAAGATTAGCCCGTGAATGTATATTTACATGAGGAGCGGGAGGCCCTTTCCATGGAGGGCACCATGTTTTTAAAGTAGTAGAAAGTGGATGTACTAAACATCATCTGAGCTTTAATGACAACTGGAGTTTACCATAGGTTCTCCTGCAGGCTCAGAAGGGTGAGGGTGAGGTGATTGATTAAACATTCAACTTCACCTCTGGAGGTCACCAAATCTTACACACTGCACCTTCAAATGTCATGGCTCACACTTGTTAAGGCCTTGTTTCCCCAGCACCAGACTTGATTTAAGACTCCAATAGATTTTTTTCTCAAAACCTGACCTTGAGCAGCTTGGTCAAACTACGTAATCGTGTTGGAAGCGACAGTGGTGGCTTTTCAACGATCTCCATAGGCGCCATATATCTGCAGCCATATGCAGCACAACTGCATTCAGTTTTACAACTGACCCTTTCTGGTCACATAGGATACAATGGGGTAAATGATTCTGCTATAGTGTCAGCAGCTTTGTTGCGGGGGTTCGGGGGATCAATTCATGGCCTTGTGCATCTTGTAGTAAAGAACATTTCTATCACTCGGCTTTGTGCTTCTGTTTGCGATACTGGATTAAATTGGTCATCCTGTTGCGTGTTGTTCCAAAATATAAACTTTTTGTTCATTTGACTTCATGAGCTGGAAAATGAAATTGCTTCCATAATACTGACAAGACTGTGTGTAAACTTGCTGCCATGGTGCTTCTCTCTATGCGAACACAAAGGGAGAGCAGAGTCCATAATGAAATAGGAGAGACAAGGTGGGCAAAGAAAATCATTTTCATATTGAATAATAGTCAAAGTCACATATTATTAAATTTGATACATGTGATTGAACTGCCAAATGTATCAGTAATTTATACAGAAGATATGTATAGTATGTTCACATCACTTTTAGTTACTAAAACATCAAAACAACTTGGCAACCATTTCAGGTCTGCTTCAGCTTGAGCTAAATGGTTCCCACATCTATATCATCTAAAATGTACTACTTGTTGTCACAACTTCTATTATCAAGACAGATTATTTATCTCTATCCATTTAGTTAATTATATACTTCTTAATCTTATTCACCTCTATTTTTTTCCCTTTTTATCTTTTTTCATTTTTGTATTCATTTTACTACAGTTATTTTCATTAATATTATGTCCTATTTTTTACCTCATCTAATAAATTTTCAAGCTTTGTCTTTTCTTGCTTCCTCTAAAATGTTAAACAGTCTGTTTATATTGCTCTTCTATAAAACGACTATATTGAAAACAACAACAAAAACCTATTAAATCAAAACCAATTACATAAAAAAAAACAAAAAAAACAAGACCAATGCCAAAGTCACCATGCGTCCATAATTAAATCCACATCAGTCTACAAGGAAGAACGACACATTTGCATTCGCTGCTGGATCAAAATGGATGAGATGGGGACACGGAGGATCTGGTTAGGGATCCTGCCGCCTCCCTCCTTCAAAGGGAGATCTGCGATAAGACCCATCCATCATGCAAAGTGAAGGGAGAAGTGAGCCAATCTGTTTATCAGCTCTCCATCTTTTAGATAGGAAAGGACTGAAGGACTTAAAGAGAGAGGCTGAGATCCAAGATGGGAGCTTCAGTGGTTTCTCTGCGTAGGAGAGACATCTGCTGGCTATCAGCTATTTTACAGCTGCAGCACACAATATAGGGAGGAGTTCAGTCATGGGCACAAGACTTTTGTCAGTCATCAACTTTCACTTTTTTTTTTTATCATCTTCAGCTGTCAAAATGTAATTAAAGAATATTGTAATTCTGCAGCCTACATTAATTAAAATGGAAGGCTGCGGGGGTGAAAGAAAAGCTTCTGGAAAGTGATAATTATTCAAATGGAGGAAATCCAAGATTAGAATTACTACCAAAAATCAACAAATGTGTTTACTATGTTGTAAATCAGGAAATAAAAAATCTAATGAATTAATTTGCACAGAGGTGTAGAAAGTAATCAGTCCAAACTCAATTGCAAACTGACATTTTGATTTGTTCTTTGATTAAAAAAGTAAAATTAAGATAAATAAATAAAATCATAATAATTAATACATTTCAAATTAAGTATCTGTTATTATTATGAATGCCGTTTTACCACTTCAAAATCACTACAAGCCCGTTTGTGTCATGCTCATCATTTTTTTTTAAATTCCTCCTCACTGAAGGTAAATAATTAAAGGTGCAGTGTATATGATTTGATGAAATCTACAGGTGAAGTTGCATGTTGTATCCATCACCTCACACTCACCCTTGAGCCTGCAGGGGAACCAATGGTAGACTTCAGTTGTCATTAAAACTCAAATAAAGTTTAGTATGTACATTCTGGGCTACTGTACAAACATGGCCGCCCCCACAGGGAGGACCCGCTCCTTATGTAAATATACATTAATGGGCTCATTAAGAGATAACAGAAAAAGTGATTGTCAGGATGTAACTGTTTTACAATCATGTATAAGTTATATACATATATAAGTAACGCAAATGACTCACTGCACCTTTAAGCAATTATTTATGAGTAAGTGCCACAGCTAATTCGAGAAAAGCAATCTCTCCGATTGAAATGTGTTTGTTCGCTCGTGCTGGTGCTTGATTTGGCAGGTCGGCCCAAACATTGGAGTATCAGCACAATTCAAATGACACATTGGGCCACAGACAACAAGGTTTGTTTACTGTGGTGAGTCAAACTGGAACAGGCTTTGCAAATGATCTTAGCGGGGACATAAAGAACGGAGGGCATGTGAGGGCAGCGCTTGTTTACTCGATCCAGTTGAAGAGAAGGTGTCACGGGGTTACGCTGCAGACACACGGCTTTTCAATGAGGGTGAAATGAGAAAATAACATAATTATTATCATGTGAAAATGTTGCACATGCAGCCCCAAAGCCCATCCGAGCCTCTGTGTACATACAGTCTATACAAGTCCCACTCTCCTCTTCTTATTTGTATTTTAATAACCACTCTCTCCCTCATTATTTATCAATTTAGCTCTGATTCACATTTAATCAACACAGCCATATTTGTCTCCAGCTGCTCGCTACTATTTCCACGCTGCAGTTATATGGGCAGCGATGTCCAATTCACAGCCATATGCTGCCAAACTAATTCTGGAGAGAGAGATGTCCATGTTTAGAATGACTATGTGCTGCCACTGCCGCTGCTGCCAACTCTGCCCTGTGTAGAATTAATTAAAAACCACTACGCTATTCCATCTGCCCTTCGCATATTGGCAACCTTGGTGTTTTGATGCTTGTGGGAGACAATTGGAAAGTAAGTTGTGTTACTAACAAAAGGAAAAGAAAAGAAAACAATTGAATTTTCACAGTGGTTTCACAGGATCCCTAATTTCATTATCCTTTTTCCGCCCTTTTATTGTGAAAGTATTTGCAGCCCTGAAATCAAAACGAATGTGTAATCATATCTGTATCCATATGCTGGCTGCTATTCACTGTGCTAATTACCCGCACCACCGAATATACAGTGTAAAAAGTCAGGTTGTCATACTATTGACTTAAAGCTCACTGCTCTGCCAACTCTGACTATCAGTTTATATAGTATAATAATACAACTAATTCTTTAATACCCATTCACTGCTGTGTGAAAGAACAGTCTTTGTGTTACTGAGTCACTATAATTAAGTGTCCGGTCAGTTTATATGTCGGGTTAAGTTGATTAATGCAACCGTCCTTAATTGCCTTTGCTTTAAAGTGCCATTAGTCTGCTGTGGTGTGCAATTGCTACAGAAACATCAGAGATAGAGGGAATGAACCGCATTGTGCGCGTGTCAGACAATACTATTGAGCTGTGTCTAATGAGTGGAGTGTAGCCACACTCTCATCTGGGCACTGGAAGTGGAGCAGGTCACATCGGAGCGAGTCCATGCATAGAGGATTCTCTCTCTTTCCCTTTCTCTCTCTCTCTCTCTCTCTCTCTCTCACACACACACACACACACACACACACACACACACACACATACTTCCAAGATAAGATAGGATAAGATGCTCCAAATTCCATCCATACACCTGATCTATTCAAAACAGAAGTTTGATTAAAGGTGTAGTGTGTAGAATTGTGTGATATCTAGTGGTGAGGCCAGATATTGCAGCTGGACACTCGATTCCAAGAAGGTAAGAGAACCTCTGGTAAGCTCCACGTATCATCAAAACTCCAATAATGTGTATTTTGTTCATTCTGGGCGACTGTACAAACATGGCGGTGTAATGTAATGGCCTCTGTGTATGGACCCCCTGCTGCTGTAAATATAAAGGGCTCATTCTATAGTCATTAAAACCATTCATTCACGAACACCAGCATAATGATTTTATATTAAAATCTATGGAGATAGAAATTCAATGAAATTTGAATAAATAGATATTAAAGGGGACCTATTGTGCCCATTTAAAGGGACTCTCTATTTGTTCTTTAGCCTCTATTATGATGATAAAGGAGATTTTATAGTCTCAGAAACGCTTTTGTATTTTTAAACCAGCCCTTTTCAAAGTGAGGCATTCCTTATGAGAGTCAAACACAGGGTTTTGCCTCCCCCCCCACCCTCCTGAAACCTCACTATCTCCTGATCGGCTGATTGGTAGGCGATCCCAGATTGGCTGAAAATGTAGGCTAGTCCCGCCTTCTAAGCGAGCACGTTTCGCACTCACAGGCAGCTCTGAGCCGGCAGCCTCCACTGCCAAACATAAACAATGCAAGGAGAAGTAACCGAGTTCAAAACGTGAACATAAGAGTACGTCCGCATATGTTCGAGCCAGAATGGCCTTTGAAGTGTACAATTACACTGAAATGACTACAGATAGATGTTAGACAGCTTGGTTCAAAGTCCCACTGTGCTATGACATGTTAGCAGACACCAACATATGAGTCAAAAGCAAACAAACAAGCAGCACCGTGCGACACAGTGAGGTAA
>JAFBJT010105797.1:26838-38658 GCA_016785325.1 Chascanopsetta lugubris
GACTTTTACAGCAGCGTCAACATTAAGAAGTGGATTAAATCAACGTATTGCAGCAAAAACACACAACTGCCGTTTTCCTCTTCCATGAGA
Organism: Chascanopsetta lugubris; assembly: GCA_016785325.1. Taxonomy (NCBI): domain Eukaryota; kingdom Metazoa; phylum Chordata; class Actinopteri; order Pleuronectiformes; family Bothidae; genus Chascanopsetta; species Chascanopsetta lugubris. Next base: position 26,929 of record JAFBJT010105797.1, read on the forward strand.
ATCTGAAACAAACATCAAATAAACAAGGTGTTGATTTCAAATGATGGCAAAATACTGAGACGACGTTCATTCGGTTCTGGCTCAGATGACTGAAAACACACCATATGAAAACTGAGGAGCAGCAGCGCTGCAGCAAACACAGTGCGATTCAGCGAATCACAACAGTCCTGTGGCCTTCACTCTGAGCAAGCTTTTCTGTTCAGAGGCTGTTGATGACGAGTTTCCTCCTTTTTTTTTTATGTTCACACTCTATTCACAAAAATTCCTTTAGAATTCAAGGGCTACGGCCCAAATGGGGAAAAAATCCATTTTACAATCACTGAGCTGAATTTGAATATAAAACCAAAAAAGTGAATCTTAGGGTCAAAGGTTAATAAAACATACATCTGCGCCCCATTTTCTCCTCAATATAAGAAAGTCCGTACTTCATGTAGGCGGTGTCGTACATCGTCAGTTAGCATTATGAAAACAAACTTTGCTGGTATTCTTCACCATCTAAAATCACTATTCTCTCTTAGTATTACATGTCATTATCGCCACCTACTGTTAAGGAGTGTGAACAGACGACACTCATTAAAAAAAACCTTCAAAATAAAAGCACAAGATTTTTTTCCTCAACTTTCTTTTCCTAGTCCAAGTCCCACGACCCAGTGTAAACGGGTCTGTGACCCACTTTCGGGTCGCAACCCACCAGTTGAGAATCACTGATTTATATGATCTCTGTTTTCTGTGTATTCACTTGGTTCTCCAACTCTTCAAACATCCCCATACTGCCACAAGTGGGGGGTGTTTTCTCGGACTCAACGTGGTGTTTGCCTTTGTTTTCTCGCGTGTTTGCGCAGAAAATCTCTTCTCTTCTGCGTATCCCTGAAACTGAGTCCGTGGCAGAGGTGGTGTTTTGACCCAGAAACAAAGTAGGTCAAAGCCAGTATAAGAGCCTTTAATAAGAACTGGACTGATCTAACATACCAACGCTGGAGGAGAATAGAGTGATGGGAGCGTTTGATATATGAACCTGCCGAACGCGGTGTGGTCCAACCTCACTAGTGTTGGAGCTTCAGGAGAGTCAGTCAGACAGAATATTAAAGGGTCCAACAGAGTCCAAGATATAACACACACGTATATTTGAAATATCTCAGGTCTGCCAAGACCCCTGACACAGAAACACACTCTCCCTCACACACACACACACACAGAACTCTGACAAAGCAGCACAGCTTGAGCAGGAGTGTATTGATAATGAACGAATGCCCTATGAATCATTCCATGAGTATAAAAATACAAATGGAGAAGAGAGATGCTTACATCACAGACGAGTACACTCGGCAGAGTCTTCAGATCAACATAAAATAAACACACAATACTGCAGGAGGGTGTTTTTTATGCATTTTCTGAAAAATATTAAACTCGGGGGGGGGGGGGGGGGGGGGGGGGGGGGCCCCGGGGGGCAACATTCCTCCGTTTCATTTTTCAGCCACTTGCAAATCCAGTCGTCGTCGTCGTCATTCAAAAGGCCCAGTTTTATAGATCGGAGCCTGGGATCTGTTGGTCAGAGCGTGAATACCAGACGGCGTCGCCTGGAGGAAAATAATAAACTTTGTTTACATTCAATCAAATATCAAGCCGTCTCCCCTCACCTTGATAATGACCTGCTGTCATGACGACATGAACGCGTTCATGTCACACAGTGATGCAACATAGAAATCTCAGTCGCAGGAAAAGGCTGTACAGTAAATGGCCGCACAGCTATACCTATGGTAACCCTTTGACTCTTTATACACACAACCAAGTGTACAAATCATACAATAACAATCTGCAAAATGAAGCACTTTGAAAGTCATAGAATATTATAGTTGTTTTATCTACAGTTATTTTCCCACTCTCTTTAAAACTGCACCCCCACCCCACCTCTGCCCTTTTTCTCAACTGTTACTCGCACAACCTCAAATCTGCAGTCGACGGCCGGCCGATACACTCGGAATTTTGAAACGGACATTCATGGTCAATAGAGTTGGGAAGAAGAATGTGTGTGTGTGTTTGTGTGTGTGTGTGTGTGTGTGTGTGAGTGTGTGAGTGTTCGGGATGTGTATTGAGTCGTCCACCTCTGATTGTAAACTTATTGCGGTTCTCTACTTCCTGGGCTCCGGATGCTCAGCTAAGCTGTTTGAGGCCAAAGGCAGGTTTTTTTTTTTGTTGTTGTTGTTTTTTTCCCCGATTCTCTACAGAACAAATATACTGCATTTGTAAAACAGAGTCAATACTCAGACCTGGTGGATTATTGACCGCATGATGAAATGTGAATCATACCGGCTGGTACACAGTGCAATACATTCCTATGGAGTCTGACTGCAGGGGAATCACATCTTTTGATCAGGGTACACATCTCTCTCTCTCTCTTTCTCTCTCTCTCTTTTTGGTTGAATCATTCTAGCAGACTGATCTTGCCAGTTTGATCCCCAGTGTGTTTTCATCCTTCTCTCTCTCTCTCTCTCTCTCACACACACACACACACGCACAGGCACGCACGCACGTTACACCACAGCACATTTCTCATTATGACACCGCTCTCCTCGACGTGCTGTAGCTCAAGCTGGTCCCGCCGCTCTTGTGCGAGATCTTGAGCGTGGTGGCGACTGTCAGGCTCGGCACCATGGCAACGGGGAAGCTGGAGGTGGCAGACGACGCGAAGCCGACCGTGGCGGTGATGGAGGGGGGCGGCTCGTTCGGGCAGCCGTACTGGAGCAGAATGTCAGTGCACTCCTGGCTGCCGGCGCTGCGAGCCATGGCCAGGGGAGTCAGGCCCTGAGCGTCCCGACACCGCATATCACAGCCGTACTGGGGTGGGGGGGAAATGGGGGGGGGGAGAAATTGGATTAGATGAGGTAGTATATCCTTTGATTCACAGGTTTTAATAAGTGGTGAAATTAATGGTGTGTGTGGTCCTGGACGGCCTCCGATAAAAGGACACTGACCCCTATAAGAATAAAAATGGACCTACTAGCCTTCCAGAAATGGTCTCACTTTAACAACAGTAACTATAAATATATGAATAGTATATAGATATGACATTTATATTAAACATTAATATTTTCTGAGCCTGCAAAATGTGTTTGAATTGGGAAGAATGTCCAAATACAGAACGTGATGTGAGGCCTCGAATCGAAACTGAAGAGAAACAATACAGAATGTAAATGGATGTCGGACATATATTTGGTTCCTCTGTTTAAAGGTGCAGTGTGTAACATTTGGTGACATCTAGAGGTGAAGTTGCATCTTGTATCCGTAACCTCACCCTCACCCTCTGAACATGCAGGAGAAGCTATGGTAAATTCCAGTTGTCATTAAAACTCCAAAAATGTTTTGCATGTTCACTCTGGGCTACTGAAAAAAAAAGGTGGCCCATGTAGAGAGGACCCGCTTCTCATGTAGATGTACATTAATGGGATCATTTTGGGTGATGGTAAGAAATAATACATTTAGGTGATTATAAATGAATGAAAATGCCAGAATATCATTGTTTTGTAATGGCGAAAAATGACCGAAATCCTACACACTGCACCTTTAAACTACGGCCTCTAAAGTAGGAAAACCTTCGACTCACAACCGTCGAAGCCTGAGAACCTTGACGTCTCTGAGGATTTCAGACATGTACTGTATAATTATTGGATCTGGGCTATTCCTGTCATTTTCCACAAACTAAATAAACACAGTGGGACGTTGTCATCTCACATGTGTTCAAAACAACCAGGAAGCATTTCAACAATCAGCTGTTATCCTGCTATTTAAACAGGAGGTGGCGCAAGGGAGTGAGAGACGAGCTGGAGGAGGCACTGACATTATTGGTTTTAAAGGTGGAATTGAAAATATACTGTTTTTGTTGACTGCCGTCATCTCAGTAACCTTTGAACTTTGGCTCTTATTGTTGAAAGCATGTTCTTGTTGTTTTTGCATGATTTTCCAAATGATCAGCATCATTTAAAACATGTGTATGGCTCATTTCTCACATCATCTCCTGTTGCCTTCACCCAGATAGTCCTCCACAGTTTCAGCAGAAAATATCAATGGCGATCAAAGTGAAGAAAGTAATCACTGTATTTCTGTACATACAGTGTATTGCATCTATTTCATTTGTTCTTTTCTTTGCACTTTTTTCCCCTCCCTTTTCTTATTTTAAAAATTGCACATCCTAATTGCACATGTTTTCCTCCATTACCCCAATCACTCTAAACGTTCTTTGATCTGTCACTGTGAGCTGCAGTGACGAGTCAATGTCCCCATTGTGGGATGAATAAAAGTGTTCCACTCTATTCTATTCCAAACAGAACAACCTGGAGGCTGTAACTTTACACATGCTCTATCCCTGGAGATGATCCAGCGTGGTGCTGGGGTCCAGTGAATGTGACTGGAAGCAGCATAATTGGCCCCTATGGATACATTGAAGCACCTACTATATGGCGCCTGATTGTGGAAGGGCCAAGATCCACTCCCAGTTCCACCTAAGATGATCCTAACAAGGCGTGACTCAGTGAGCCTTTCTGACCCCCCCCCCCCAAACACACACACAGCATCACCTGGCGTTTTCTGCTGAGTCCTGGTTTCAGCGCTTGTGTGCTTCTTGCTGACTCTCTTATATACAGTTTGTGGAGGGGCAAATTTGTCAATTTGGCCAATTTCTCCTGAAAGCCGGAGGTTTACCGAGGACAAAAAAAAACACAAAACCTAAAGTCACGTCAGACCTTGTTGCTCCTCTGCCTCCAAAGCATCGTTATCCCTGCTCCCGGGTATTACACTGTGCTTTAGCTGCTTCCTTTATCAACACTGGCAGAGGCACAGAGAGCTAAAAAAAAAAAAAAAACAAGACAGGGAGGGCAAACACACCCAGACGAGGAGCTGCGTCATCACCACGTCGCCCTGTTGACAGGCGGCGTGCAGGGCAGAGCCGGGCAGCCGCAGCGCCATCAGCGACCTGGAGGAGAGGGCCACGCTGAGCGGCGCGTTAATGTCCTCCTTGCTGCAGTGGGCCAGCAGCAGCAGCAGCTTCGGGAGGTTGTGCTCCATCACCGCCAGCAGCAGGCGGCCGGACAGCGTGATGTCTGGGCCCTCGTTGGGGGAGGGAGGCGGCAGCGGTGCCACAAACAGTTTCTGCTCGTACTTGGCTCGGATCCACGACTCCCGCTCCTCGCTGAGCAAGCACACAAGAGCACAGAGGAGAAAAAGGTGAATGAGCGGCGGCGCGGTGGTTCTCGCGGCTCGTAACCGAAAAACAACGTTTTCATAAACGATCGGAGAAGATGTTTCGAGTGAGGCGAGCATGACTGAATGGTGTTTCAACCTTGGGTGTGACCCGTTACACTTGTTTTTCTGTTTTTGGAATCACGCATTTTCATCTCTTCGTCAGATGCTCAGAGAACACTGCAGTTTCCCTCCACTGTCCACCGCTCCAGATCCTGTTCTCACTCTCTCCCTGAAACGCTCTGTAGAGCTCCACTTTGACCACCACAGTGGCCACCATTAGCTCAATCAGGAAATGGAATGGAAGTAAAAAAAAATAAAACAAAATAAGGCACTTCTGTAAAGTTGTATGATTTCCTGCTGTGGGACATTTGGATTTCAAAGTAGAAACAACAGGATCTTACAGGCCAGAAAAGGACGGAAAAATACGGGAACGGAAAAACAAAACATACGAGTCGTGCATGTGAGCAGTTAACAGATACCAGTCTGAGAAAAAGATTTATACTTCACAAACAGATAAAGATTGATAAAGGCTCCTCACCAGCAGGTGGCGCTGTACAGGCTTAGAGACATAGAAAAGGGGTGGGGGCCTTATTGGCACGATCAAAGATGCTGACACACAAAGAAGGATGGTGTGCGTGTAACAACCTTCTGGTGGGAGGTTTAACCACAAACTCTTTCTTCCGTTCTCACCGTGTAGCATCGGGTGCGGGTTTGCGTTGACCCAGTGTGCGTCCCTCCCATATGCTGTTGACCATGTGGTTGCCGATGGCGCTGAGCACCAGCGTCAGCTCTCGGGGCAGATCGTCCAGGTCCAGGGAGCGAACCCGCGTCAGGTGGGTCCCCAGATTCCTGTGGATGCCCGAACACTCGATGCAGATGAGGGCGCCGAGGTTCAGACTGGCCCAGGTTGGATCTTGGGGGAAGAGAAGACAGATATTCAGTCGATATGATGTTTGTGCAAAGAGATGTCAGATTGATCACATTACAAATGGACAAGTAAGTGGACAGGTGTTGGAGATGGGTTTGTATAAATGTGTATAAACAGCGCAGAGGCAGGTAGAATTGTATTTCACATATAAAATGTTCCTGATTATAATGTCGAACAATGGGATATAATATTGTGATTATACATTGGATTGAAATCAGACACCAACATATTTGCATATTGTTTTCCATTGGAGTAACCTGTATTTAACATTGAGCCTGTTGTGTGGTCGTATCGTTGCTGCATGTAAAGTGAACATTTGAATGAAAATCTTATGTTTTAAATGAATCGTGACAATATCAACAATATCAACATAAGTAGGGTCACGGCAAACATACACAAAAAAAGAAAATTGTATCCCGTAGACAATGCAACAAGAATGAATAAAAATAGACGTTTCTGCCAGATGTTGAGTTGGTCCCTGTTCTGCAGCAGCCTGACCAGAGGAGGCACTGTCTCCTCTGGACCTCTGAGGGTCACGGCTCTGAGCACGGTCTGCTGTGGCGCTGTGTTGTCAGGGGCAGACTCTTCCAGTATTGCCGGTGGTGAGCCGGAGCCGCCATGGATGAGGCTCGTCCTTCCAGCCCCATCCCACAGATCATCCATCGTACTGAGATTTGGAGAACGTGGAGGCTGAGTCAAGAGTGTATTTTTCAAACAGGGCAAATCATCCGGCTGAATGAGGAGACCTTTCATCGAGGAAAGGTGTTTCCATGACAGAGGGGTTTGCTCAGTCAGCACTAATGTTTAGGGAAGGAGGAGGAGGAGGAGGAGCCAAGGTTCCCCTGCAGAACTTTGCCCAAAGCATCCCACCGGTGACCTTTCACCGCTCAGTTGAGATGTGAGACGCATGGACAAGGGTCAGCATCTGACCTTTGAATCAACCAATCAATGCCTTCACAGCCACACACACACACATACAACAAGCTGTGATGCACTGGGTAACACTTTTCTATCAGAAACCATACAAAACTGTTTTGCACAATCTGAGCCACAGCGGATCTACGTATATATCAGAAAACGGATTCCAAGTTTTCCCTCCTTGGGCATTTCCAGTTGACCACAGCAGACTGGGAATATCCCACATGGGGCTTCAGTTTCAGAGAATCCCTTCATTTTACTGTCAAAATGATTATCAAAGTCCCTCAACTCCACTTCCTCTGCCTCCGAGATCCACTTCAAAGTCGAACCGTTGACTTGCAGCCTAATATATTCCCCTCGCTGCCGGGTGCCAGTGTAACCACATGATCAATCATATTCACTTCATCTGTCTCACATTGTTAGGACTGATCGGTGAATATAGTCCATTTGATTGTCTCATTGATTTCCTGTTCAGTGCATCTAAACCAGGTTTGTATTTCAATTTGTATTTTCTGTCATTTTCATTTCAGTCTTGTGACCATTTTATGACAAGCCTCCGTTTACTGTCACCGTGTTCCAAACCTGATTATCTCGTAGTCTTAAACCTCTCAGGATGAAATGGGATGAATGGAAAATGCACCGGAATAAAATCACTCGTGGGGGGGGGGGGAGCAAAGAAGAGAAGAGTGTGTTACTGACTCGGAGCGTCACAGTCCACACAGAAGTTGTTGCCCTTTGCGTTGCGGATTGCCTGCAGAGCCACTGCCTCACTCTGGCTGTTCCTGCGAGCCTGGAGAACACACACACACACACACACACACACACACACACACACACACACACACACACACACACAGAGCATGGTGAAGACTACAGAGACGTCCAGCTGTTATATCAACTCACATTAACACGGATTATTATGTCTGTGATTTATACACACGACGGAGGAGAGGGCAGCAGTTTAGAGATCAAATCATCTGCCCCTGCAGCAGCAGCAGCAGCAGCAGCAGCAGCAGGAACAGCTTTCCAAAGCCTTCAAGGTGGCACCAGAGAGAAAATGGTCCGAAACAAATACACAGCAAAACACACTCAGATTATACAGCAGATGGTGTCACTTTGATATCGCAACTTACATTTCAGGAGATAATGAAATTCCCTCACCCCTGCTCTCTGAGTATAAAGCTGCTCACTATTCAGCTCGGTCTGGCAACAGCTGCTGCGTCGTGGAGTCAAAGAATATGTTTTACCATCCACGATTTACTGCATCGCAAAATAGTGACTCCTGGTTTCCATTCTTCAGTTACATGCCAGGTACTACATCAACACGCACCTTCCAGAAAATGCGGCTGGAATTTTGTTTATATCTCGGATGGAGCCGGTGCCACGTCCTGTTCCCCTGACTGATTTCATGCTGCACCCGGAAGATTGTGTGTTTGTCTCAGAATGAGGCTGCTGACTGGCAGTGAGCTGGTCTGAGCAGATGGAAACACAGACTGTGGGTGCAGAGCACTGCAGCACCTGCGCTGCTCAACAAACCACAGGTGAAGGACAGAACCAGCGCCATGACAACAGTCACATGTCGGACCACAGCGTACAACAATAACAATGATAATGTGATGATGGTACGATGACATGTCATGTCAAATGATCCGATACAGTCTGACATAACATGACGTAATGTCATGCAACGCAACACGACACAAAATAACTTAACACAACACATTACAAAATAACACAACATAACGCTATTTAACGTTACATAACATCACAGTATATAATGCTACATGACGTAACGTAGCATAACGCTATATAACGCTACATAACATAACATAACAAAACATAACTCTACAGAAATCTAAATAACATAACATAGCGCTATATAATGCTACATAACAAAACATAGCGCTATATAATGCTACATAACATAACTACATAACGCTACATAACAATACATAGCATAATATAACGCAAAAAGTTTTTGTTTATAATGAAATAATCATTGTGAGAAGGAACAGTAGCACTTTGATACAAGTCTCATCCAGGTTTGAAATATGATTCATCTTCATGTCTCCTGAAGGAAAAGTGAAGAAACCTCCACAGACTTCACCTACATTATATTTTAGTCGTGTGTTATTTGTTGGATCAGTGAAGCAGAACGTTTGAAGTGGATCCAAACTGGTATCATCTCTTTTGTTAGATGGAAACTGATGTCATGTGAAATAAATGATGAGGGGAAAGTATCGATTGTAAAGAGAAGTGGTTGAATAGATGAAATCAATCAATAATTAAGTGCATTATCCATGAAACCATGGAGACAACATATGGATTTATTGTGGTCAGAGTACATTTGTATATTACGAGTCTATATTCAGAGCCACAGTATAAATAACTTGTGGTTGAAATTCAAACAGTGTAACAGTGTGTATAGTCTGTGGTTTAAACAGTATTCATGGCTTTTGTAAATACAAGTATCAACATATATGTTATGTGTATATAGAACGGTGTGACTACTTTTGTTTGGATAACATTTTCCGATACCTTTAAAAAAAAATCATACATCAATTTATATTCATATTATACATTTCTGATTTAAGGTCTAATTTGAATGCAAACCCAGGAAACCTGGAAAGAACTATGGATTACAAAACAAGCGCAGAATTAATGAAGTTAAATAATGACTAAAGCTTTATTTTATTTTTATTTTTTTTACGATCGTCATGAAATCCAGCGGGCACATTGTCTACAGAAATAACCCCTGGCATTGTGCCCTTGTGTACCTTGTTTTTGCTGCTCTCACACAGCTGCAGACTGGCCAGGATCTGGCTCTCGATGGCCTGGACCCAGGAATCCCTCTCCTCCACGCTCTGGGCTTCAAAGTGCCACGTCTGACCGGTGCTCGACACGACGAGGAAGTCAAAGTTTTCCTCATCTGACCAGGCAAACACACAACCACACAGCACCAATTACACTTTTGTGCCCGCAGAGACAACAGGTGGAGGCTTTTCTGGGGCAAAATGAAGGAAAAGCAGTTTTCATGTGGCGGAGCAGTTAAAGGTACAGTGTGTAGGATTTAGTGGCAAAAAGTCAATGAGATTTTTGCATTGGATTGGATTTTGGATCATTACTGAAAATTAACAAACACAGGTCGAGCAAACTCACATTTTGTTCATCGAGATAATCTCCAAATAGTATTATGATAGTTAGAAGATGAAAGCAAATGTTGGATTATTCAGAAACCACCCCACTGTCACAGAGTAATGACATAATGTCCCTGTAGTCCTGTCTAGTGGTTTGTGAAGAACAGGCTTGTTTTAGCACCACCAAAATTCGTCAGTGGGATATTCACTCCAATGTTTTCTATTGTGGTAACTACAGAAACTTTATTTCAGGAGTGTGGCAAAAAAGTCATTCGAAACACTCACAGTGTAACATGTTTGTACTGGTGTACAGTGTCTGGTGAGACCAAAGTTAATAAAGTTAAATCTAAAGTTCAATTCGATTCGATTCAATTCTATTCGATTAAGAAACATTAGATATGCGGCAGTGTTACATATTGCAAACACAATCAAACAGACAGAGGATAAGCTTGAGTGTAACAGATCAACATTACCTGTCTTGCTTACGTTTCTTAAGCTACCAAAGCTTTTCAGTTTCCACATTTTGCGTTTAGCTGCAAGAGAATGAAAACAACACTAAATGTCATATGTTGAATCCACATTGTTCAATTTAATATATCAAATCACAAATTGCTATCATTGATGATAAACATCATAACAACAGCACATAGCAGCATATCATTTTCACATCGATGATCGGAATGATCTGAGAAGTGAATTAATGACAAGAAGAAGAAAAACCACAACATGGTTGTGAGGATTTACCGTCTGCTTGTCCCGTGGCTGCGTCTCCTTTCTGGTTCATGCTTTTCTTTCTGCGATGCTTCTTCCTGTCGCTCACTGGGGAGACGGAGCCCACGTCTTTGGTGGAGGAGGAGCTGGACACTCCCTCGAATGCAGAGTCTGGACACAGGATCACAGGAAAATACAGTATAGATATTTACACACACACACACACACACATTGGAGATATTAAACATGACGAGCCTGAGTTTACTCACCAACACTCTGAGCGTGGTTGGATACAGAGGAAGGACACCGCTGCACCCCTCTACTCCTCAGAAAGAGCGCTCCACCCAGTCCCTCCATCTCCTCCACCTGCAGGAGGCGACTGGCGCTAACAGGGACTAAAGAGACGGCGACGGTCAACATGGACTCGGTGACGGACATTGCAACCAAAAAGGCGTTGAATGAACGTAAGTCTCCCATTCTGTCTGAACACCGGAGGAAATGAAAAAGCGTTTCTGAGGGGAAAGATTTCAAGTGTTCATCCCTCTTTAGTGGAACTTGTGAGAATCCCGCGTGGAGCTATTTGACCCTTTTTGCATTTGTCTCCTCTCAAGATGTTCCCCTCCCGCCCGGTTCACAGATTCGATGCAAAATAGTCATAAAATGCAGGGGAGCGTGGATTTTACTGGGGCTCTGAGCCCTGCTGTCCCCAAGTCTACAATTTAAGCGTCTTTGAACTCTCTAACTGTTTCTCTATCACGCTCTCTCTATCACACACACACACACACACACCCACAAATGGAG
>JAFBJT010105799.1:9749-26954 GCA_016785325.1 Chascanopsetta lugubris
CTCTTTGGTGCAGTGACACTGCAAATGTCCTCACTGTGTTATATGCACTTCAAATGGACAATCCCATGCTCATATACAAAGCATTCACATTTTGACACCATATAAAGTCTGATTCTTTTCAATGTAACTCATTTTCCATCATTTTACCCCATATTCAAATATATTTTCACTTTTGTTTGCCTGAAGTGTTTTACTATTTTGATGTTGACTGTACTATTTACAATTCGATTCAATTGAATACTGTACTACTGCAAATTTACCCACTGTGGGACAAATAATCTTATCTAATCTTATGTTATTTGCCGTGTTGACAATTCAAATAACTGCCACAGAAAACTGTTTTGTGACTATCACAACAATCCTGTGAAACCAGCATTCATGTCTTAACATTTTCACTTTGTACATAATAAAAAGTGAAAAACAGTAGAATTATAAATAGTGACATGTATGACGCTGTGGAGAAGCTGGGGACTGAACAGTGAAGCTCAGTACTTGATAAATGCTTGACCTTACTATCTATCTGAGAAAGTGATTTCTTTCATATTGATGATAATAAAGTCATTCATTCGGTGATTACATCCCAGGAGCATTTTTCAAGACTTGGGCACTGATGGCAACCAAAGACCAAGCTGAACATTTAGATTTCTTATGCCGAAGAAAATTCCTTTGTCATCCCGTGGGAAAGATCGAATCCCCCTTAGATCTTTCCCACAGGAGGTGCGTCTCCTTTTTTTTGCTCCTTACTTTAATGTGTACTATTTAGCCACGAGTCTCTACAAAATGTTGTTATCCTGCATAATGATAATAAAGACTCTTGAATCTTGAATCTTGAACTAATTTACGAACCAGTCAAAAATCCCTAACTATCATATCATCTCAGAATATTAAGTCTGGTTGATATAAAGGGGAGTTACCCATGACACTTTTTTTTAATATGTGCATACAATTTATGCTTGAGAGCTGTATTCTCATTTCAGCAAATATTTGCTGCGTAACTTCACACAGATACATTGAACCACATTGATCCAGGTCAAACCACAGGAGGTGGTGTGTTGTGATTGGGCCCAAACCAGCAGAGTCTGAGGGCAGATATCACTGTTGGTTAAAGGAGGCAAATGCTGTCCAAACACACAGATCTCAGGTTGACTCACAACTTCTCAATATTGTGCAACTTCTCCACATTACCTTCATGCCAGAGTCACCTCTTCCTGAGAGCACCAGTTTGGTTCGGTTTCTCCAAAAAGCTTTGTATGACAAAGAGGTTCTCACATTAAAGGTGCAGTGTGTGAGACTGTGGTCATTTTTGTCACTTCTAAAACTATTTCTGAGATAATTACATACTGACGTTTTCATGAATTTATAATCAAGTAAATGTAAAATTTTCCCCAATACCCTAAAATGAGCCCATTCATGTATATTTACATGGGGGCCGCCATGTTGTTACAGTAATAATTTGCCCCAATACTTTGCCGATGTGGCCCCCCAACACAGTTCAGCTTTCTCACGTGGGCCCTCGTCGAAAAACTTTGCCCACCTCCGTCCGAGACACTTATATAATATAACACAACCCTTGATATATCTGACCACAACAGAATCCACCTCTTGTCCAAATACGAAGCTTCGGTGAAAAGGGGGAAACCGAGTCACCGAGCAAATACAGGTGCGGTCCGACGAATGTAATTCTGCCGACCCGGTGATCGCACTCAGTTCCTCTGTTTCCTCCACAGACATTTGAGGAATAGAGGCACAAGTCCTCAGGATGTATATCTGAATGTGCACACGGCTCATCTATCATGCTGCCTGTATTGCCTTGTTCACAGAGGGATGTTAGTGACCTTTTGACCTTCACTACAGCCGACCCATCGGGCCAAAGTTTCCCACTTGTATGCCACAGTTCTGCCGTCTCTCAAGCTTTGTCGAGAAAACACCGCGTCCCGTTATCCCCATTTTCTCATGCTTGCTTTACAGATGTTTGAAGGTCGATGTCAGTGGTTTCCAGGGGTCTTGTTGACAAGGGGCAAGGGCTTCCTCAGGGTCCGCAACCTTCTCAAATGATTACCGAGGGCCACTGTTGGTTTTCATACATACTTGACAGTGAGGGGTGAGGCGAGGAGTGTTCTTAATTCTATTCACAAGAAAATTCAGATATTTGCTCCACAGTAAAAGTGAAATGTACTAGAAATAAATTCACTAAATCGCACGTAAAATGGAGTTTGACATTTAAACTATAATTCTGCAATAAAAGAACATATGCTAGTGTGCGTTTTTACACAAACAATTGTGTGTGTGTGTGTGTGTGTGTGTCTCTCTCTGCCTCATGATTGTGTCACTGGGGTCCTGAACCAGTAATTGGGGGATGGAGACTGTTTGAGCATGAAGGTCAATGAACCCATGAGACAATTTAGGGCAAACAGGCAACCGATGTCTGGGGTATCACAGTCTTTATGTCACACGCAATGTGCCATTGTACTCACACGCGTGATCGGACACACACGTGTCAAGAGTGAAGAAAAACATAGAATTGAGAATTAGAATAGAATTTGGGACAGAATGAACCACCTCCTAATGTGTGTATTGTTATTGAACATTCTACGTAACATCTGTTGCACGCTATGTATGTATCTATTGCACGTCACCTGTGACTCTCCCTCAGGTTTCTACCTTTTCTTTTTTTCCATGAATAAATCGAATTGGTTCCACTGACATTATCCACTGTTCTCTTCGTTTTCTCAAATTTCATATTAACCTTTATTTGCAGCTCAAACTAGTTATTTACTCGAAATAATTGGTTGAACAGACCAAACGTACATACACCAAAATAGGGAGAATCAAGTTTTGTTAGTGAGTCATTGTGAGGCGTTGTCATTGGTGGGAGTTCTCGAACCTCCAATGAACCGGCAGCAACAAACAGCAGGTTCTAAGAACAGCAGCGTGGAGAAGCTGGCTACGCCCGAAGAACGTGCGGCGCAGAGCTGAGCCACGTCAACTGGCCTCACTATCACATTTCTGTGGACGGTAAAACAATACTAATGCATCTGTAATGAAGTGAAGTGAATTTAAGTAGCCTACACTCACTTCTATTGTTGGAGATGACTGCTGCAGATAAGAGAACAAAAGATCTGAACACACCTCGGATTCTTTCAGGCTTTTATCGCTGGACTCAAAAAGATGATAAAACACAGCAAACAAAAACACTCCAATACGATTGTTTCCTTTTGTTTGACTGTAATTCCTCATTTGTGTTTTGGTGTAACTGCGTCTACTGGTAAAGTTGCATGTTGTATAAACTCAAAATGTCTTTAGTATGTCCTCTCTGGGCCACTGTAAAAGCAGGGCGGCCCCTAAGGGACCCGCTCCTCATGTAAATATACGTTAATGGGCTCATTCAAGGGTGATGGGGAAAAAAACAATACATTTAGGTGATTTACGAAAATGTCAGTGTCATTGTTTTGAGATATAAAAATAACTATCTTCATCTCTTTGTGAATGCACAGGGGAAGTTAGGACTTTGATTTCCACAACACATCAGAGACAAACACCAGCATGTCGGCTCCTCCATCACTGACCTTCAGGAGCCACTTCACACTCAGAGCTCCACTTCAGGTGAGAGTGAAGTGAAGGGCCACGATCACGGGGCCGTACCAGCCTCCATGAATCACCGTGTAGAGCTATGAGAAGGCCACTCCCTCACCTGCCCCCTCACCTGCCCCCTCACCCCCAGTATAAAGACCCGGGCCTCCCTCCCGTCAAACTCAGTGTTGCCGTGGAGAAGCAAATGGCCATGAGGAACGAGTGGCTGCTGTGGCTGACCCTGTCTGCCATCGCCGCCACTTGGCACAGCGGTAGGCACATTATACTCCGTTCGGCCGCCTGTCAATCACAACACCTGGGACCGTTTGTCTGCCACAGTGAAGTATTTGAAATGTGTTTGATTTTTCGATGACTAAACAAATGCAGTTATCTCTATCAACAGAGGCACAGTCTGCGGTGAACACGTTCTCCATGTCTCCGACGTCACCGAAAATTAAAGGTGAGCGTGCACACTTTTTCCCCCGCATGTGGTCAGCTTGTGTGCGTCAAGGTGGAGGCAAACACCAAGGTTGGTGGTATCACGTTGTGATTTGTCCTTTAAAGGCGTGAGTCCAATCCACAACGGCCAGGTTTGCAGCACATGGGGAAACGGACACTTCAAGACATTTGACGGGGATGTTTTCCAGCTGCGCTCCACCTGCAACTACATCCTGACATCTTCATGCAGGAGCAGCTACAGCGACTTCAATATCCAGCTGAGGAGCGAGGAGGTGGGCGGTCATCCCAGCGTCAAGCTCATCCTCATGAAGCTGGAGGGTTCGGTGGTGGAGCTGTCACACGGCTCGGTGGTTGTCGATGGCCAAAAGTGAGTCAGACGCTTTGTGTTCCAATGAATGCACGAGATGGGAAGAAGCATTCATTCATCTTGTGCCGTTTCCGTTCAAAACTGTGGCGAGTTATGCAAATTGATATCGGGAGTAAAATCCCAACGCCTTCTCACATTTGATGCAATAGTCAAACTGCCGGAATCTGCAAAAGTGAAAAAGAAAAGAAAGCACATTGCCAGAGAGTTGGGCAGCGCAGATGAACCCACGCACTCTCTCCATCTGTCTGTCGAAACAACAGTTTGACTTTCGATTGATTTTTTTTTTCTGCAGAGCCACTTTACCGTTCAGTCACTCGGGATTGTTCATCGAGAAAACTTCCACCTACTTTAAAATCAAAGCAAACCTGGGATTGCTCGCGACCTGGAATGAGGAGGATGCTTTTCAGGTAGGATTACACAAACAAACAACACAAGTATATGAGTACAAACAGATCAATCAGTCCATTAACTACCTGCACTAAGCAAAGTTTGACAGTAAAATATGCTCATATTGTCTCTATGTGCGTCACTTTTCATTCAAACACAGCCTTCAGGGGGACTGCTGTTTTTTGTTTTAATATATATCATTTGGTGTGTGTGTGTGTGTGTGTGTGTGTGTGTGTGTGTGTGTGTGTGTGTGTGTGTGCTCTCAGGTGGAGCTAGATGAGAAGTACAAGAACCAGACGTGTGGTCTCTGTGGAGACTTTAACGGGATCCAGCTGTATAACGAGTTCTTCAGTCACGGTACCGTCCCTGTCACACACTCTCCGAGGACATGGAGCAGAGTGGGGCCTCTAACTGTGACCTCACGGTGTAACAGGTGTGAAGGTTTCCCCCGTGGATTACGCCAGCTTCTGGAAAATGGATGGTCCAACTGAGAGCTGCTCGGACGGCACACCAGAACCAACGCAAACCTGCAACCGCATGGTGAGGAAAAGAAACACATCCCACATCTCAAGAAAGAGTGCAATTTTACCGACACATAGCGATGTACCCCGATAAGATGTGAATACTTTGTTTGCTGCAACAACAGCATCAAAGCAACAAAAGGAAAAGACTTATTGCTGAGTGGAAAATGAACGGTGAGTGGGATCATTATCAAAAGTTGAGTATCTAAGATTTGAAAGAGATTTATGGGTAAAAACCAAACATATAATGCATCTGATGCATAGTTATATATATGCTTGCGGTCAAATATATATAATACTGTAGTACTCTATGTATTTGATGGTCTCTCTCTCCATCCACTTCACATTGTATCCAAGGATAATATGTGCAAACCTTTGTTGCAAATGTGATGGAAGTGACGGAGATGTGTTTAATCTTGCACCTTATTATCTTTGTTGCTCTCCCCTTTCCCTGCCTGTCTGTCTGTCTGTCTGCCTGTCTGTCTGCCTGTCTGTCTGCCTGTCTATCCTGCAGACGCCTCTGTGTGAGCAGATCTTCACAGGGCCGGCCTTTAACAGCTGTCACAGTCTGTTGGATGTTGATGCTTTCATTTCTGCCTGTGTCACTGACCTTTGCCAATGTGGAAACGGCATCAAGGAGCATGCGGACCCTCTCTGTCTGTGTCACACTGTGTCTGAGTTCTCCAGACAGTGTGTCCACGCCGGGGGCAAGCCCCAAAACTGGAGGACCAAGGAGCTCTGCTGTGAGTGTCCACACACACACACACACACACACACACACACACACACATAAACAGACACACACATGCACGCACAAAAATCCTGCCAAATCCAGAAGGAGGCCAAATTAGGAATAAGTGACAAAACAGTGAAAACATGGAAATTAACCAATTGGTTCCCTAAAGGTACATTATGTTGGCTTTCATAGATGCTAAGGGGAAGTTGTATGTTGTATAGCCCCCCCCCCCCCCCCCCCCCCCCCCCCTCTTTCCCCCCCCCAATCGGGCCAATTGTGTCCAGTTAGGAAATGAACTTACTGTAGTTGACTAAGGAACAAAAATGAAGGCTGTTCTCACTCAACATGCACCTCTGGCGGAACATTGGGGGGATGCGCAGTCTACTGGGGCAGAGCTGTTGACTAAATACCCGCACGTTTTGTTCCACATCCTCAAACTGTCCCAACGTTCGATTTACAACAATGTCCGAGAGGGTGAGGTGACGGGGTGAACCCCAGCGGCCCAGGAGCCGGGCTGCAGCTCTCAGAGCGTGAGCTGAGGTTACATGAGCCAGGTGCTGAGAGAGCGAGTGTTCTGTGTTCACAGGGAAACCGTGCCCCCGCAACATGCACCACAAAGAGTGTGGAAGTCCCTGTGCCGACACCTGCTCCAACTCCGAGGCCAGCCATACCTGCGACAACCACTGCACCGATGGATGCTTCTGCCCTGCAGGTGCGTCAAGACCATCCGACCAGGTCAAACCAGGGGCCTGCAGCTGAGTGACGCTTTGGTCACTTTCAGGTACGGTGCTGGATGATTTCAACCAAAAGGGCTGCGTTCCGCTGAGCCACTGCTCCTGCAGCTACAACAACAAGATCTTTGGACCCGGCGAGTCCTACTCCGGTAACTGCAAAGAATGGTACGACAGTGCGATCTGTTCGTTTAAGCGTGTGTTCAAGGATATTATGGTTCACTGGATGTGGTGCCACCTCCGACCGTGTTGTGTTGACAGTGTGTGTGAGGGTGGAGAGTGGCAGTGCACCCGGGAGAACTGTCCGGGAACCTGCGCCGTGGAAGGAGGCGCTCACATCAACACCTTCGATGGAAAGGCCTACACCTTTCATGGGGACTGCTCCTACATTCTGGCAAAGGTGGCATTCACTCTCTCTCTCTCTCTCACACACTCACACACACACACACACATGCACATTGTGTTTGAGTTCAGCCTTGTGTCCCTTTGTGCAGGACTGCAATGGGACCCAGTTCACGGTCCAGGGAGAAGTGGTGCAGTGTGGACTGGCGGAGACCCGAACCTGCCTCAAGTCTGTGACCCTTGGTTTGTCTGGAGCGACTGACGTGAGTAGGACACCGATGTATTTGCTGTGTTGTGTTGTTATAATCATCGAGCACAGACCCAGGATGAATAGGCTTCAGTAACGTTCACTCTCCTCCACACACACACACACATATATATATATATAGGTGATCACCATCCAGCCCAGTGGAAAGGTCTTTGTGAACGGCATCCATGCTCAGTTACCATTCGCTACTGGTGAGACTCCAATGATGTATCTTCTCCCGTCCGTCATTCACTCACACCATCCATTTATCTGCTCCATCCATCCCTCAGTTATTCGATTCTCTACACAAAGAAACTGCTCATGCACTCACTGAATCTCTCTGACAGTGTTTGGAGCCACTGTCATTGTTGTAAACCATCAGGAGACTTGCACACACTGGCCCTTTAACACTTTACCTTATCGTAAAATCTGTTGAATGCAGAGCTGAGGTAAAGGGCATCAGTGTGTGTCCCATCACACATCTCTCCACGTGAATGTTGTTTTTGGCGACACCCTGTGTCCATGATGAGTAACTGTCTTGGCTCAGGTGAATAAAAATGATCATAAAAACGTTTCGAACAAACATCCATCCTCTCTTTGCCCTTGTAGTTGGGATCACAGCCTTCAGAGCATCCTCTTTCTACCTGCTGGTGCAGACGTCGGTTGGGGTTTTGCTGGAGGTGCAGCTCTGGCCAATCATGCAGCTCTACATCAGAGTGGGCGGGGACTATAGAGACAAAATCTGTGGTATGTTCACAAATATAATAGAAACGTTTCACAGAACTACAGGAGTGATACTGAATTGTGTATAAAACAACAAAAGCAGCTCTTGCAGCGGTGCAGTGTCTGTGACAGGTGCAGTTTCACACGGATCCATTAGAGGGTGAGAGTGAGACGAACTAAAGTCGAGGACTGTGGTACAGATATAGATTGTCCAGCACGAGGATACTGGTGTCCTTACTTTAATTCATGTTATTCATTCCCCAGAGCAACTTGTTTATACCGTCGTTAGCCACAAATATAATATAGCTCTTATCATAATAAGTGGCATCAGATCTGGAAGATGTGCTTCATATCAAAGGCTCTTCAAATCCGAGGAACATTCTTCTTCAATTCAACGGAATCCACCTGTTTCCACACTGTTCTTGAGTATAAAAGGAGAAACTCCAACAGAAAAGGTCGTTGGACGATGCCGAAAAGACTCTGGTCAATGGCCCTAACATGAAGATCTCTGTCTGCAGGTCTGTGTGGGAACTTCAACGATAACCAAGCTGATGACTTCCTGAGGCTCAGTGGCGTTCCAGAGTCCACTGCAGCTGGATTTGTCAACAGCTGGAAGGCACGAGGTGGATGTGCAGACATCAAGAGGAGCTTCCACAGCCCCTGCAGTCTCAGTCTGGACAATGGTGAGTCCGAGTGTTTGATTCCCGTTCAGCGCGTTGGTTCCATCAGGACGACTCATGTTGGTGTCGTGTGTCTCCCACAGAGAAATATGCCGTGCACTGGTGCTCCATGCTGACTGATCCTCAGGGGCTGTTTGCCGCCTGTCACCCCGACATCGGTCCCGAGTCTTACAAAGAGGTGAAGCCTCACTGCCGTGACTTTTGCTCATGACGCCTGCACCCAGATCATAAGCCTTTATGTTGTGTCCTCGCAGAACTGCATGTATGACAGCTGCAACTGTGAGAGAAGTGAGGACTGCATGTGTGCTGCAGTCTCCTCTTATGTGACGGCCTGCGCTGCTGCAGGAATCCAGATCAGTGGCTGGAGGAAGAGCATCTGTGGTAAGTAGTCAATCAACGTATAGAACACACACGTGCACACACACACACACACGCATGCACGCACACACACACACACAGTGAACAAAACTATTTTTGTGTGGACCTGTGTGGCAAAGTGTCGCTATCAGAATGTCTGATGTTATGCAAATCACAAAATAAAAGCAGTCCTATAAGACATGATCAGAAAACGCACAGCTCGTCCAACACCATTTGTGCATTAAAGAAATGTACGCATTTTGTATCAGATCACAGACCGGATCATTATGTTGGATCAAACTTTGAACATCAATCTGAATGAGTCCAGACCGGCTGATTTAAGTGTTAATGATACATCATGCTATCTTATGGATCATTTGTTGTGTATCAGCTTGAGATCAACTTGCTTTTCTGCTCTCACTTCTGTCATGAACGTTAATAACATGTGATATGATGAGGATTTCCATCGTGGACACATTAAGCAGCAATAGCAGTACTGTGATGATTCACTAGAGAGCAGCATTATACCACTGTAAACATGTCCGTCCACGTAGGTGCTCAGTTCTGTACGTAGTCGAGCGAAGTGAAGATGTTTGACCTCACATCCAAAAGGCTTCATCAATTCAGACCTGATGAAGCCTCTTGGAGAGACTAAAGTACAAGATATGAGAGTAAGTTTTAAGGTTAGATACAAGATACATGTACTAAACCCAGATATTTTTGAATGGTTGTGTGCATGGGAACCACATGTCTGCTGATTTACTTCAAATTAAAGTCCTTTAAATTACACGGAAAAAAGAAAAAAGAAAAACAAATAGGTTGACCTTTCACTATTCTCATTGGTTGATGCGTAACACTCCACAGCGCCCTCTGCAGTTTAATCTGCAAATGATTTTTGCCTTGTCAGAACCTGTAGTTCGTACCTCTACCACTACCATTTGAATCACGGTGAAGCTTTGAACCTGCAGTGGCCAACTGTTGCCTGTGTCCTGCAGAGCGGCAAAACATGAACAGGCCTCTCTCACTTACAGTCATATATGAAACGAAGTTGGTCTCGTTTGCACTTATTTGTCGCTGATCCTGTGGTCTGATCGGCGCAGGGAAATATGCCGGCTCCTGTCCGAGCACAATGGTCTACTCCTACCACATCACATCCAACGGTCGCAACTGCCGCTGCCTCAGCACCAAAGATCCCAGCTGCCACTTGTCCTTCCCACCCATCGACGGCTGCGTCTGTCCAGAGGGAACCTTCCTTGATGACTCTGGGACGTGCGTACAACCCAGCGCCTGTCCCTGTTATGTCAAAGGCTCGGTGCTGTCTCCCATGGAGGTCGTCAGCAAGGATGGAGTCATGTGGTAAGAAAATGTTGACGGTAGAAAGTGATACAACATATGGGTTAACCAAACTTCACTTTCAGTGAGGAGCCCAAATTTCTGTCTGCTATACGTGATACAAACCGTGTTTATTGCTTGTGAGTTGTGTACTTTATGCGTCATATTTAAAGCCTTAAAGCTACGGCTGATTCGAGTACTAATACTGTATATGACTTATATATGTGTATATGTCTCACATCATCACAGATTATGTCACATCATAAAATAGATTAGAAATAGAAAATTATTGTTTCATTATTAATGTAATTTAGACAACTAATGTGAGGTTTTAACCGCTATTTTATAAGGTTGTGTGAACAGTAACATACGTATTTATGTGTTTTTTCCCAGCAAATGTAGGGAGGGTAAACTCAGCTGCATTGGGGAGGAAACACCAGGTAAGTCACATGACACAGAATCACATGTTAAAGAGGCAGCCGAAGTCAATACTACATTCTCTCTGACAGCTACATTATCTAAAAGTAATGGTACAGTGGCACCATTCTTCATTTATTTTTGAATGATCTTTTAAGTGATCTTAATAACAGACATGACAGGCATCTTCATTTGTAGTTAATGTGGGCACAGGTTTTTCAGTACTAAGTTATTTAAGCCAATGGTCCTGGCTGGGACCCATTGTGGTTTTCCTCACTTTAGGAGTTAAACACAGTGTTATGGTGTAGAAGTATCACTAATAAAATGGTCGAAACCGTATAAAACGACCTAAACGCATGTTTGAGTAATTTAACAAAAACGGTGGCAGCTTCAGCAGGAGCAACATAAATACTGTTTATCATCATAATAGAGGCTAAAGAACAAATAGAGAGCCCCTTAAAGGGGCACAATAGGTCCCCTTTAAACAGGAAACAGCAATATATGCTTGCATGAGCATTAAAGTCTCCAAGGGCCTCCTTATAGTCTCTTGCTGCCAGTGGGTGTTCGGCATGATACACATTGAACAGCTCTATTAATATGAGTCTGCTGTCACCAGGAAATTTGATAGAGGGAAAATCAAATAAATATTGTAATGTTGTAGACAAGATGACTGTTGAGCAAAACTCATTTTAGAGGTCCAGTAAAGTCATTACAGACGGTCCTTCCTCAGCAACCTGTGCTCCAGCCATGGTGTTCGTCAACTGCTCGGCTCGTGATCCCGCTGCCAAAGGAACTGAATGTGAGATGAGCTGCAGCACATTGGAAACGGCCTGTGTGAGTCAACTCTTCCATGTATCAAAACGATGATAATCCAACTGAATAATGGCCTTGTTATGGACTGCTGTCCTGTCCTGGGCCTGCCCTGCATCATGTCTTATCTCAGCTGAGATTGGCTCCCAAACATTTGAACAATGCAAAATCTGATCCAAATCAGAAATGACACCTGACCGTGCAACTGATTATTCAATCCTTTCTCTCCAGATGAGCACAGGGTGTGTCTCTGGCTGCATGTGTCCACCTGGGACAGTATCGGATGGAAGAGGACACTGCATCAAGCCAGAAGCCTGTTCTTGTGTTCACAATGGCGTCTCCTACCAGCCTGGAGAGACCACAAAGGTGGACTGCAACAGCTGGTAAGTGAATAACAACACTGAGACATTCTTCATGCCCTTCACG
Organism: Chascanopsetta lugubris; assembly: GCA_016785325.1. Classification (NCBI taxonomy): domain Eukaryota; kingdom Metazoa; phylum Chordata; class Actinopteri; order Pleuronectiformes; family Bothidae; genus Chascanopsetta; species Chascanopsetta lugubris. The sequence goes on from JAFBJT010105799.1 coordinate 21,855, forward strand.
ATTTGGGATACAGCTCTGCGACTGACATGAAGAGAGTCAGAGGGCTTTGATTCCCTGATTCCATCTTTTGTGTGTCTCCGCGCAGCGTTTGCAAAGATAGAAGATGGATCTGTACGAACGATCCATGTGATGGAACCTGCTCTGTGTACGGCGCTGGACACTATGTAACCTTTGATAAGAAGCGCTTCACCTTCGATGGCAATTGTGAATATGTTCTCACTCAGGTAAGAATGCGCACAATGAGCGGGAAGTGAAGAGCGTCTCTAGACAACATCGAGGAATGAAGCAGAAGGTATGAGAGAATTCAAAGTGTGTGTGTGTGTGTGTGTGTGTGTGTGTGTGCGTGTGTGTCCACAGGACTACTGTGGTAGTGCTCAGACTAATGGGACGTTCAGGGTGATCACGGAGAATGTTCCGTGTGGAACCACAGGAACCACCTGCTCTAAGACCATCAAGATCTTTCTGGGGGTAAGTAACGATCACATTCAGTAAACTCAATCCTTTGACTGACTATAAACTGATAACACAATGGTAGAATCTGTAAACACAGATGTATACAATAAACTGATTGATTATCTAAGGCGTGGCAGCCCACACCACTTTCCCAAACCAGTGACATAAGAGACAATGAGATAACTCTAAAGAGCTATTTGGAAAACTATTTTTCCCATGCTGGTCCTGTCATGATGCAACGAGCCATACTGCACTGCGCTGATGTCCAAAGGGACCAAAAGACATCAGTGTGTTGACTTCTGAGACAAGCTAATACCTGACCATCTTGGATATGTACCATCGTGATTGTATTTATGGATGTTCTTGTATATGTAGGTTCTCAGTCATCCATGTCTTGAGAGTGGCTCCTTGGTTTTGAATGTCCCTCCTGGGATCAGCTGGAACTCTTCTCTCACTCAGGGGTTTAGAACCCAGAGTCATCCACTTACCACTCCAACAACTGTTACCTTTCTATTTCTCCTCCAGATTCCACACACACACACACACACACACACACACACACACACACTCACACAATTACCAATACTAAACAATGTCTGCTCTTTTGTGCAGGGTGCAGAACTGATTCTCACAGAGGGCAACTACCGGTTGCTTTCAAGTGGAAATGAAGAAACACCTCCATTTCATTACAGCACAATGGGCAACTACTTGGTAATTGAAGCAAATAACGGACTCATTCTCATGTGGGATAGGAAGACAACCTTATTCATCAAGCTCAGTCCAAAATACAAGGTAACTGTGGAAAACATGAAAAATGTTGTGGTTTGAATCTGAAATAGCTTTGTTTCCTGTTACAACATGATCAAAGGAGCTGCACCTTTTTTCAGGGTCGAGTGTGTGGGCTGTGTGGCAGCTATGATGACAATGCAAATAACGACTTTACCACAAGGTGCCACGCTGAGGTTGTCAGCCCACTGGTGTTTGGCAACAGCTGGAAGGATTTGCCAAGCTGCCCTGATGCCCAGGGAATTAACAGCCCCTGCACCGACAACCCATACAGACAGTCTTGGGCCAAGAAACAGTGCACCATCATCCAGAGTGACATCTTCTCTCGCTGCCACTCCACTGTATGTTGCTATCTAACTAAAGTTGATAGTTTTAAAGATGTGTGAAGTGCAACAGTGTCTTTCTTCCATTCTGTCTTGTACAGTTGCTCTTTCCTTAACACTGAATTCACCAATGCATCAACACATACTGCAGGTGGATCCTACTCCGTTCTATGAGGCATGTGTGTTCGACTCGTGTGCGTGCGACATGGGGGGAGACTGCGAGTGTTTCTGCACTGCTGTGGCTGCTTACGCTGAATCCTGCAATCAAGCTGGTATTTGTGTTCATTGGAGAACCCCAAAAATCTGCCGTAAGTTACAAGAATGCAATGTTACTTGAGAACCAAACAGTGATTCTGAGCTATGGTCATTTGTCAAGGTAAAAGAGAACAGATAGATCTCATACGTATTGTATAAGGTAAAGTTGTCTTATGTGGCTCCAAGCTGAGATATTATTATTGGGAATTGGAAGGCCAATCCAAGTCCTCCCGTATACAAATACCCAAAAACCAATACCCTGATAGCCATTTTTGCATTCTGATGAACAGCGAAATGGCATCTACAGTAAATTCAGTCCTTTAAGTGGTTATTGAGATGAGATAAGAGCTGTAGAAATCCAGACTATCAGCCAGTAAATCTAAAGATAAAACAAATATGGATGATGATTTGGCTTTTTTTAATGACTTACTGATAATAGTCTGATATATATATATGTATACACACACACACACACACACACACACACACATATATATATATATATAGTAAACATGTAGCACATATACAAACGTTTTGATTAATAAAACTAACTTCATATTTGGCATGATTAAATAAATTAACTGACTAATTGGCTAATCTAATCAGTGAATTAACATCTGTGAACTGTTGCACATTAACTGTTAATATCCCTAGCAACGACAGCACACACACACACACATACACACACACACACGCACACACTCACACACACACACAGAAGTCATCACATCCACCCTCGCATATGCCCGTACTGACTTTTGTCTTTTTTATTTTCAAGCTCTCTTCTGTGATTATTACAATCCTCCTGGTGAATGTGAATGGCACTACATGCATTGTGGATCGCCTTGTATGCAAACCTGCCGGAACCCTTCAGGCAGATGCTCAACACAGATACCTCCACTTGAAGGTACAAAAAAAGAAAATGATAATAATCAAATATTCAAGATGGTTTATTTAAGACAGGTCTTTTCAGGCAACAAGTGCTGCTCTTGGTAATAGCCCTTACTAAAACCATAACACTATAATCAGACCATATGAAGTACCCACATTGTGCATTGTATGAATAAATATTTGTTTGTCATATAGGTTGCTATCCAAAGTGCCCTCCTGCCCAACCATACTTTGATGAGGATACAATGACATGTGTTGTAAAAGAACAATGTGGCTGCTATGATAAAGAGGGTAAACAATATAATAATGGTGACAAAGTGCCAACAACCAAAAACTGTCACACATGGTAAGTCTTTTGTATCTTACATATCTATCAAGGCAATACAACTTTGTAGCTTAGTTAGAAAAAAATCATATTCATTTTATTTATTCTCTCTTTAAGTACTTGCAATTCGATGACCATCAAATGCCATTATGATGCCCAAGGTATGCAGAGATTTAGACAGATTGATGGTTTAAGAAATGCAGATGTAACCAAGTTTTATATGTCAATTCACGATGTCTTATTTTTACAGCCTGTATTTGTACATATCATGGAAACAAATATCCACCGGGCACGACAATCTATAACACAACAGATGGGCATGGTAACTGTATGACAGCAGTGTGTGGGAAGAATGGCACCATTGACAAGGTGTCTTACCAATGTCCAGAACCTTCCAGGACAACTAAAGTGCCCACTATGAGTTCTACTACAACCAGCCCATCTCCAGCAACATTTGTTTTTACATCAACCACACCAGGTATGAATGCCAAGCTTTTCATGTTGGAAGTTGAAGACAGTGATTAGCAAAATAATTCTGGATTTACCACTAACTAGTGCCTGCATAACTTGTGTTTACAGAGTCAGTTACAGTCCCATGCAGTCCTTGTAAATGGTCACCATGGTATGATACCAGCTTCCCCACACTAGGAAGTCCCGGAGGTGACGATGAAACATATGGAAACATTAGAAAGTCTGGGCATAAGATGTGTGAAAACCCAAGTCAGATCCAGTGCAGAGCTGAGAAATTCCCAAATGTCACAATCGAAAATGTGGGACAAGTGGTAGAATGTGATCTTACTAAGGGACTGATGTGCAGAAATCAAGCCCAGTCTGGCCCACTGGCTTTGTGCTTCAACTATCAAGTCAGACTTCTATGTTGTGACTATAGTGCTTGTCCAACAAAGCCTGCTTCATCATCAGCATTGACTACAGAACCCACAACAGTAACTGAACCCCCTTGCCTGGAAACATTATGCTCCTGGTCAAAATGGATAAGCTCAGACTATCCTAATCCTGGTCTTGACAACGGAGACAATGAAACCATCAAACACATCATTGCGAAAGGATATAACATCTGTGGGGATCCAGTAGCAGTGGAATGTCGAGCAATGCATTCTCCACTTACTCCCATAGAGGACTTAGGACAAAGTGTAACTTGTAATAATAAGATAGGATTCTTGTGTAAGAACAGCCTACAGTTTCCCCCCATATGTTTAAATTATGAAGTAAAAGTAAAATGTTGCAAGGAGGTAAAATGCCACACAACATTACCAACTATATCAGCATCTACGACGACAATCATGCCAATTAAATCAACAGGAAAAACAAACACTCCAACAGCTCTGACCACAACAAAAACAACTCACCAACCAACAACTAAGCCTATACAAACCACCTCAGCCTCTATCATAACAGAAAAAACAACCCATCCACCGAAAACTAGAGTCACAACCACTACTCCTACTACCACCACTAAAACGACCACAACTACAACGCCTACTACTACCATCGCCCCTACTACTACCACTGAAACAACAACTCAGCCAACCACAACTACTTCAGCCACAACCACACAAACCACAACTTCCACGCAGCCACCTGTAACCGGAGATTGCCCTGGTGGACATCCCATGATTTGTGCTTGGTCAGATTGGATTAATCTCGGTCCACCAACAGCAGGCCCAAACGGAGGAGATGATGAATCCATCCACACAGTTATCTCTGCTGGCTATCACATTTGTACAGCTCCAGAGGAGGTCAACTGTAGAGCTATAGTGTACTCACATCTGTCCATTTCAAATGTGGGACAATCTGTGACTTGCAATAACAAGGTGGGTCTCATTTGCAACAACAAACAGCAAGGACTCCAGCAAGAGTGCTTAGATTATGAGATCCAGTTCAAATGTTGTGGGTGTCCAACAACACCTACTACGACAACTCCTACAACTACAACACCTACTACGACAACTCCTACTACTTCCACTGCCCCTACTACTACCACTGAAACAACAACTCGGCCAACTACAACAACGACTTCAGCCACAACCACACAAACCACAACTTCCA
>JAFBJT010105800.1:0-11049 GCA_016785325.1 Chascanopsetta lugubris
TATATATATATTTATATATATTGAACTGTTAGCCTGCAGTGATGTATAAGCAGTTTCTTAACATCACAGGTGTGTGATCAGAGGGGAGCAGTGGATCAACAGATTACATAATATAAATGATCAGAGTAAATCTGGGGGAAATATGCAAATGGATGTAATTACTATTTATTTCATGCGGTCTGAAGGAAATGGAAAAGTACAAACTAATTCTATTTTTTGATTTTATACAAACATAGTTTTCAGAAAAAGTTTCCCTGACTATTCTGGCATAATTAGGGCTAATCTTTATCTTGTATTAATGCGACTCATGTAAATACTATACTTTTCATCTGTACTCTAACATTTCCGACGAGGCTTCTAATGGAAAAGAAGTTAAACACATCAGATTTTCAATCTAGAGCCTCTCTCAGACAGCTCCAGTATCCAGATTCCCTCCTCTCTGTGCTGTGAACACTCTCTTATACAAAACCCTGCCCAGTCCGAATCGAACTGCTCTGAATATGGGGGTTGTGATCAAAGCCCGCAGAGATGGCAGATGAATCAGGACTGAACCTCTCTCCACACGGAACTGTCCCATAAAGCCTCTCCCTGATTTAGTAACAGGCCGCTCTAATGAGTAGCTCGGCCCGTGGAGCCTGACCATGGAGGCAGCTGTGCCATGGAGGCAGCTCTCCGTGGTGTAATAACTCTGTCTCTGCATCTCACTGATGTGTGAAGGAAACCAGGCCGTGGCAGAAGAACCCTGGACCCACACGCACATGTTGAACACCAGGGGAAGTCCCACACACGAGCGGCCGCACGTTTACAGCCTGACATTAGACTCAGATTGAGTTGTGTCTTCACACCAACACACTAATTATCACTCTGAGCCTCCTCTGATGTAATTTACTGCTCCGCCTGTTCCCCTGCCTCTGAGCTGCTCTTCTCTTTCATAATGACAATGTCAGTGTTTCACTGCTGTGATGGTTATGACACTGTTAAAGAAGTTGTCAGAGCTCAGGCTGTGTGAGGCTGGAGGCAGAGAGAGACAGGCTGCGTGATGCTGGATGTCCCAGCAGAAACAGAGATTGGAGACAGAGAGGACTGTGAGGTCACCAGGCTTTGGGATACTGACATTTCCCCGAGAGATGGAAAATTAGATTAAATTATGTCCACCTTATCCATTTCTCTGTCTTTTAGTTTCATTTTAGCCGGGTTATGCAGAAACTACTTGAATATAGTTTGGGTTAGGGAAAGCGTTATAGTTGACATGTTTTATTGTTTCGTAAACTCTAATTTATGGACCTAGATGATTATGATTCGTACAGTCAGTGTCATTTAGTGCAGGTCTGGGCTTTCGTGGACAAAATGCATGAGGGTATCTGATAGTAAATCATTGATTCCTTCTTTAAATAGGGTCCACACTACAGACTATAGCCTTGTTATAGGTAAAAAGTCATAAAAAAACAGCATATCAACAAGTAGAGATGATGTCATAGTACATCACATTTTCTCTATCAACTGTCACTTAGCAGAACCGAGTGGAAATTGTCATGTCTATGTCCTGCCTGTGTGTGTGTGTATAATGACAGTGTAAACAGTATCATAACCAGATAAGAAACATAAAGTGACAGTGTCTGACTCTTCTTATCAAAACAACCACTAAACCTTGGATGTCAGACATGAGGAGCAGCCCAACATGAACCTGACCACATGTGTCCACCTCCGCGAGGTGATGACATCATCCTCTGACAACTATGAAAACACATTATATCAGTGACTGTTGTAGTGCAGATTGCTTACTAATTCACCAGGATCTGATGATTCAGAAATGAGTCACACAATTTATTTCCACATATTTATCTTTTCACTCTGTGCTGTATAAATGATTAATAATGTAATAAGTGTAGATACCTGTATCCCATAATACAAGAGGCTAAGAAACAAAAATACTTATCTTCTATTCTTTATCCTTGAACTCCACCCTCACCTTAAAATAGAGCTGGTGGGATGAGGAGGTGATTGCGGCTCAGTCTGCTCGAAGTGTGGTGGAATTCTATATGTTATCATTAGAACAGGAGCAGCCATCTTTATAATCCTGACACATTTTCCAAAATAACTTTGTATTATTCGAACATGATCCGTTCAGAAAGGTTCAGGAAGCTGGAACCCGCTGAGGCAGCACATTGTTGTGTTCATGGAGCCAAAGTGAAGTCAGGCGAGGACTGAGAGCACAGACATGTACAGTATGAAGTACTCGCACACACAGGGGGAGGAGGGTTTTTATAAGGGGAGGAGTCACAACAATAACATTTGACATCTGGGACATTCTGCAGGAAGACTCCTCAACTATTGAAGATCATTGATTTGAGTTATGAGGCAGATTTTTTTAAATGTGTCTTAGGCCACAGTCACTTGTGGAGCCTCAGGTTTCATTATTTATCATGTATTATTTACGTGCCACACTGTTTGCTTCTTATGACTCTGTTTGTCAGTGAATGAACAATAGTGGCAGTGTGAAGTTTAATCTTTGACAAGTGGATCTTGGAAGAGATTCTACAAGTGAAGAGAAGTGAACTGTGGGAACTGAACAGGAGCTCATGCAGATGTGAGGAGCTTAGCCCTGTCGCTTGTTTGTCCGCTAAAAGGATTAAACGCCGACCATTGTCCCAATGTCTTTATCATGAGATTGTGGACCAGAGAGATTTGTTGTGGAGCTTTAAAAAAGAATCTGGTGTTAAAGTTCTGACTAATCTGCTGTGAGAACATGTTTTCTCCTCCTGTGGATCCACGGACTCAAGGCCAGCGGACAAACTCTGAGAGGTGAAGTCAGGGTTACGTCTCAGAACCACGTGGAACCTCTATGTTCCAGTCCCCGTAGAAAGAGTGTAGATATGTAAATGTGCTGTAAATGAAGGAACAGGCCTGAAGCTCCGCCTCTGAACACGTCACGCTGTGTGAACCTGACCGTTCTGGTTCCTGCTCCCTGTGTCGGCGCCACTTTAAAGTCATGAGAGGTTCGTTCTGTTCAAAGAGGTGGACCTTTCATATCTTAATATCAAACTAATGGTAACTAGTATGCACACGCACACACACACACACACACACACACACACACCTTTTCCATATCTATTAATATCTAAGTGTTCACAGGTGGTCTGACTGAAGTGCACAATAACACAAACCCTGGTTTCAGTTCACTCTCCATCCAATGAACCGTGAACATATTTCTCTCTTTTCACTGTTCGATTTTCCACTTAAAAACAAAACATGTCTGAATTTATTTTCTTAAAACATGAAGAAATAAAATAGACAGACTGCATCGCTCTGGTTTATAGAGGTAGTTGACTTTGGCCTAGTAAAGATTGTGAGAGAGTTCACTCAGTGGAAATCAAGCCTTTATATTATTATTATTATTATTATTATTATTATTATTATTATCATTATTATCATTATTATTATTATTATTAATGACGAGAGGATTGTGTTGCATAGTGTCTTATTTTTCTAAACAACAAACAGTTTAGAGCTCAGTATTTTAGGCAAATACAAGTATTGGATCAGGATTCATAGTCAATATATACACAGTGTTAAAATATTGAACGGGGGTCAGGGGCCATAAATGCAGATGGTGACATTACTGGCAATTTTCCAACTGATTGAAAGCACATTTGATGGTGTACATGGGCAGATGTGAGGAGCTTCCATAACATATATTTTCAACATATGTGCACAGATGGAGTTTAGTCATGAGGACGGCGCTCAGTGTGTCCATGTCTTTAATTTGTGTGATGGACAAATGTCCTCTGATGTGTCTCTGTGTGTCCCGGTCACAGTGAAACTCTCTGGATGCTGTGAGCTTGATGTCGGCCTCATGTGTGTGTGATCTGACGTTGTCTATGTGTGTTCAGAGTTGTGTTGTAGCTCAGTGTTGTTCATTGGAAAGTCCTCTGGTTGTGTTGTGGTGGTTTGTGTCTGTGTTGCTGAGCAGAGGAATCATCTCCTCTCTCCTCCGCCTCCTCTCTCCTCCTTCACTGTATTAATGTGAGAGAGCAGATGTTTTGTGTTGGGCAGCTCGGGGGGACTCGAAACCCTGCAGCTAAACAAAACACAAAGAGAAAGCAAACATCAAGCAGCAGCAGATATTTATGGAAATGATTATATCACTTCCCTCGTGTCCCGTTCAGACGCACGTCTCGCGCACATGGCAAATTAGAGGTCATCCTTCCACTGTGGCGCACGTCGTGTGTGCGAGTGCCAGTGAAACATCGTAAATAACACTGTAACCCCTGGGACGAGGTGTTATAAATAGGACGTGTCAAACCCTGCTCCGTCCAGCCTCTGGTTTCCCCGAAACCCTTTCTGTTGAGCCGCCGTGCGGCTCGGCTGCTTTTTAATTTGTCCTTCCCGCGGGCGAACCCACCGACGCCTCTCGGTGAGCGCCTCTGTATTTCAACAACGCCACAAAAGCCCCAGTCCTCGGGCGCTCGCACTCACACAGCTCGCCAGCCTCTCCGAGCTCTGACTTTTTTGGAGCCCAGACTCCGACATCAGCAGAAGAGGAGAAACCAGCAGCCAAGGCTCATCTGTCAGAAAGTCCCAGGGGCCAGAGTCTCCGGCCGGCGGGTGGGCGGGGCCCCGTCCCAAACACAAGAGAGGAGGAAGAAAGGAGAAATGAAAGCAGGGTCGGGTCGGGGTGTAGGGGAGAGGAGGAGGAAGCTCCCAGATAAACAGCCACAGCGCCTCCACTCCTAATCACCCTGCGCTTCCGTTTCCACACTCTATAATTAGACGGGCCCCGGACCTTTTTTCTCTCAGTTGACGCAAATGCTTCTTGTGGCTTGGCACCTCGTTTGGGGCGTGGGGGTTTTAGAGTTTACAGGCTCTGGTTCTGACTCTCTGGATCTCTGGATCTGTCCCTGGTGGTTGTGATACAGCATGAAAAGCAAACCACCGTCTTCAAGCTCACTTCTCTCCGCCTTTCTTCTCTCCACCTCTGATGATCTGCGTGACCCTGCACTCATCCCTCACTCCCTCACTCCCTCACTCCTCTCTCACACAGAGCCTCTCCAACATGAATGAGTGTGCAGAGTTGGCGTGTGGTTCCACAGTGGGAGTGTTTTCCATCTCGCTCACACGTGTTGCTGAATCCTTTGGATGTGGTGCCATCGCAGCCTCCTCTCTTCACTCTTGACATACCACCCAATAAAACCCGGCCACTAATTAAAACCCACTGTGGCCGCCACATAAAAGTTTCCATGAGGGAAACTCTGAGGAAAATTACTAATTACTTTAATATCATTTATGTCTGGGAGTCGTCAGAGAGTCAGAGGTTTGGACACAGTACTTTTTCAATCTCTGTATCCTGGACGCGTCTCCAGCTCTCTGACTTCCTGCCTGACCCTAACATCTCGTCCTCCAGGCCTTTGGGATGTCGCTTTGAGAGGATCGGCCTCTTTGAGCCGGTTTAGCTCTGGGTTGGTTCTGGGTTTGTTCTGCTGCGGTTAGTGGAGCATGTTGTTTATGGTGAGGAGCCTCGTCTCTCTGCAGTTTGCCGAGTTTCAAATAAAACGGCACCAAATGAATGGGCCTGTCACCGGAGCTCACACTGCTGCTGAGCTGTGGTCCGAGCGTGTCCGTGAATCCGCACCCACAACCGTCCACGCGTGTTTGAGTCCACGAAGACACTCATCATGTTGTCTGAGCTCGGAGACGCTCAACATGCTAACTTTGAACCCGACATGTGAGGGGAGAGAGAGAGTTTTATCTTTATGTTCTGGTTTGTTTGTTGTAAAGACACAATCATTCTGACATGAATGTAACCTGCTGAGTCAGCAGATCGGCCTGTCGCTGGTGAAGCTGTTGGAGTAAATTATGTTTTGAATATAATTTTAGTTGGAGTGTCAACTCTGACAAATTGTATTCCTTTATTCTGAATGTAACTTCATACATTCATAAGTGACTCTCTGATGACGTCATGACATCATGAGACAAGACAAGATATAGGTGCATTGAGTTGCCATCCGCAAATGTACTTTATTGGATTTGAACAAAAAGATTAAAATAACATCAGCATTTGTGTGATTTGTTTTTTTTCTTTTACTCCAATTCAGAATCACCATGATGTCATGAAGTTGCTATTTTAAACAAGTCATTTAGACTAAGTGTGGGGCGCCTCCTTAAAATCGACCACAGCCAACATGTCTAATAAGAAGGCTGTGGTTAATGTGGCTGCAAATATTTTCTTGTCCCAATTTATGTCCAACTTCATCATGAGAGAGTCTTTATTTGTCCCTCCCATTCCTATGTGCTTCTTTAAATGCTTCTTCGTATTAAACATAGAAGTATGAAAACCTGCAGACATGCGGCGCAGAATTCAAGAAGTGTTTAGCATGATGTTCACCTCGTCTGACACTAACTAACTGTCTCTGTGTGTCTCAGGAATCCTGCTGGTCACCGCCGACACTCTGGGTCATGATTTCCACGTATTCCAAATCCTGACTCACCCGTGGGCGTCGTCACAGAGCGCGGTCCACCACCTGTACACCCTGCACCGAGGGGAGACTGAGGCCAAGGTTTCAAACTATCTTTACCTTTTAAACTTCAAATGTTTTCCATGTTTTGTTTCATTTCAAAGTGACGCGGACCTGTTTCATTATAAATGAAATCGGTTGTTAAATCCTTCAGTCTCCATCAGACACGTTGTACCTCCTTTGAACTCGTTTGTTCACACAGTGACATGCAGAGAACCTGCAGTCAGAAGTGCTGACTCAACAGAACCACTTCAGGCCTTGTTCGGTTCACAATTATTGACTAGAACAACAGACCTTCTCAAACACTCTCACTCACACACACACACACACACACACACACACACACACACTCACGCTCACACTCACAGCCTGCCTGTAGTTAATGGATGACCAAACGGCAGGTCCGCTGACCGGCTGCACACTGAGCCCGCTTTGATCCGGCCCGTTGTAAACAGTGAGCGCTGGCCTCAGCCGAGTGCTCGAGCCAGAGGTTATCGGCACACACAAACGCATGCACGCACACACACACACACTCACACACTGCAGAGTGATAAAGTCTTCAGTGAGGTGGGTGGAGAGACGCCTTATCTGTCTCCAGTGGCCAAACATGCGGCTGGCCGTCAGTGACCCGAGGCCAGGTAAACAGACCTGAGGCTGATAAGCAGTGTGACGGGCTGAGTGAGGACCAGGATGTGGACCAGATCAGACCACAATCAAGGAGTTCTGAAGTGATTTAATCGACAACAGGTTGTTGATGTCAGGATGTGAATGTGCTGCCTCGGGTTTTATGTTCAAACATCTTTACAAATTCAACAGGACATCAAATACATCATTTGGTGTTTTATATCTGACTGTTTTATAAAGTCATAAACAGGAAAGAAAGAAAAAAAGTCGCACAGTGATGTTATCACTGTACCTGGACATGTGATTCCTGATGAGTCAGCACTTTGTCCGGTCTCTTATGTAAGTTCATGTAACTTGTTGTTTGAGCTCCTCATCGATTCAGTCCCACAAGTTACAGTTGGTGATATACACTGTCCAAACCTTTATGCCTCTAATCACCATCATCTCTCATATATATATATTCAACTTAAGGTATTTAAATAGGTATTGGTCCAGTTATATCATAAATCCATTCAATGATATCAAACAATATGAGGCAGGAGCCTTGAAGCAGGAGACAACCACCTCCTCCATTTCATCCACATATGCAGAGTCACTCCTTATCAATGGTTTTCATATCCCTGTCCTTCCCTCAGAGAGAGTTGCCATAGTTTAACAAATCTGATGAATCTTATTAACCTGAGTCAGTCCAACTCTAACCCTGGTTCTCAGCACTGTCCTCAGAGGCTTGTTTGATTGACAGGAGTCAGAGCTGTCCTCCTCAGTCACATTCCACCATGTTCAGAGAACATTTATCTTCTGCTGTAAAACTGCACGGTCACACCGTGACAGTACAATGACTGCCATCCTTCAGGTAACCCCGCCCCCTGTACAGTGGGAGCTCTGAGCTCCGACAGGTCCATTATGGCCAATTTACCAAGAGCACAAAGTCGTCCTTTCTCATGTGTGAGTCTTCACTGATCTTCCTCACAGAGGTCAGACCTCCTCTTCACTCATCTGTGTGGTATGCAGAGGATACACCATTTACTGTCACTGCTGGGGACAATTACCTGCTCCGACCTGGCAGCAGATTAGAAAAGCCCGGAGGAACGGAGCTGTCCGTCTGTCCGTCTGTCTGACTCCTTCAGAGTTGCACATTCCTCTTCCTAACCTTCCGCTGGACCTGGTCCAGGTTCTTCAGCTTCTTTTGAACGTGGAGAGATGGAAGCAGTTTCAGCTCACTATCATCTCATCACTACTTCACCTCGCTCTTTTGTCCTTCTTCAGTCTCCTCCTCCTCCTCTTCCTTCTCTCGTTGTCTCCTGCAGGCGATCTGTCTGGTTTCCTGCATGTCTGACATGCCGTCAGAGATCCTATCTGCTCCAGTGTCTGCTGCCGCAGAGGAGATCACTGTTTGTTAGGACTCAGAGAGAATGACGCCTCTTCTAATGTTTCTGTTTCTGTTTGAAGCATCACCCGGTCACCTACTGTCCAACCCTATAACCTCTGACCTCTGACCTCTGTACCTGTTGTGTCTCCATCCAGGTGCAGGACATGTGTTTCAGCCAGGACAGTCGATGGGTGGCGGTCAGCACCCTCCGCGGCACCACCCACGTCTTTCCCATCAACCCGTACGGCGGCGCCCCCTGTGCCCGAACACACATGTCACCACGCGTGGTCAACCGGATGTCTCGCTTCCAGAAGAGCGCCGGCCTGGAGGAGATCGAGCAGGAGCTGAACCGGGCGGCGGCGCTCGGAGGAGGGGGAGGAGTCATCGGAGGAGGCGGCTGTATTCTTGGCAGCGGAGGAGGCATCGGAGGACGGTGTAGTCCCATCCCAGGCCTGTCCAGCAGCCCGTCTGGGTCCCCACTGCACGGTGAGTGGAGAGGTGGAGGGGGTGAGGGGGGATGTTCTACCCTCTCTGTGCCTTCACAACAACATGAGGTTGTGCGTTCAATTCCCAGCAATTCTCCATCCATCCTCATGTGTATGTTGTAGTACTACATTCAAACAATAATTACCCTTGAACCCTGTGTGTGTGTGTGTGTGTGTGTGTGTGTGTGTGTGTGTGTGTGTGTGTGTGTTCCACTGACTGTTCATCTCAGTTGCTCTTTTCCAAGGACTCTGATCTGTCTGCTGCAACCTTGTTTGTCAAACACCAGCACCAGCTCCAGCACCACCAGTGTGTGTGTGTCAGCTGGGGACACGCACACACACACACACACACATACACACACACACACACACAGTTTGACCTCAGAGGTGTCACCCAGTGAAAAATACCTCTGTTCTCATGAATCATGGGTTTAGAAGAATGTCCCTCAGACTGAGAACTTGATCAACTCCAGGAAATGACCACAGAGTCATTTTATATATTATAGTGTAATATTTTCTTTTGTTGTGGTTTATTGAAGTGAAAACTTGATGCCCAAAACCTCACATTTGTATAATAGTTCAGTACAGTTGTGTAACTCCTGGAATCTTGTGTCTTGATTCCAAGATGGTGAGTTTGCATTAAATCTAGTGATGAACAGTAATAATACACATGCTGCTGATATTAACTTATCATGCTTTTGTGTATTAGCATTTATTAGCATTGCTATATGGGGGGGAAAAGTTTGCTTTTTTGACATATATATAATGATTTAAAGGATTTAAAGTTCTTTGTAATGACCAAAATATATATTTTCCCACAGATATAGAATATATGTTCCCACGTTGTAACGTTTCAAGTGGGCGGTAGTGACAGAATGTTCTGGGGTCAGGGTCAAGACATATTGTTATTTACCTGACCCCTGAACCTGCTGTGTACCCCCCCCCCCCCTCAAAACACACACACACACACACACACACACACACACACACATGCTTGACAAATGGCACCCCCACATCCTACTTCCTTCCCGGCTTCCTTGTCAAGACCAAACCCTTCTGTAACCCCTGTGTCACACACACACACACACACACTCACACACACACACACACACACACACACACTGTGAGTGAAACACAGTAATGATGTCTTGACTCTGATGAGAGAGGGATGGCAACAGGTACATCAAAGTGGACAGGAGGTGAAAGTGAGGGAGCAAAGTAATGAGGTGCAACTGAGAGAGATGAAGGAGAGATACAGGAGGAGGAGGAGGAGGAGGAGGAAGATCAGTTTGTGGTAGCTGAGCCTCTCATAAATCACACTTCTGTTTCAAAGGAGGACTTAGGATCCACCTGTCAACAATTAGTCCTCACGTGATACTTGAACCTAATGTGTGTGTGTGCACGTACATGTATGTGTTCAAATACTCCCAGTTACACCACTGTACTCCTCTTTGATGTTGTTTCAGTAGAGTGAGAGAGATGAGCAGGTACAGATACAGTAGTGTTGGACTCTGCAGGTTTTCATAACTCTGATATTTGACTGTGTAAAAACATGGAGGACAGGAAATTGAAGACAGGTCTCACACGGAGGTGTTAATTCAAACCACACGCTCACACGTAACCTGACTGTGAGGAGGACTCCACATGTATGTGCTCTCTCACATGTATGTTCTCTCACTTTAACACTTCACTCCTTTACGCTGACCTCACTTTATTCTGTAACGTGTCTGAAAGCACCTGAGCATTGAAACCTCATTACAAACACATGTCGAGTGTTTAACGTGTGGAGTGATTAAAGGTTCACCCATTTATTATGTCAATAATTAAACAGCTGCTACTGAGTCTTATGAGAACACATGAGAACATGGAACTGAAAGATATGTTCTCATGGACCCGCCCCCTGAGACCCGCTGATCTTAATCAGGGTGTGTTTTCACTCATCACAGGTCACAGGTTTATTAGATATGATGTTATCATTTATTTTCATGTCTTTTTAGATCATGTTGAAATGCTTGTTGGCAGGTTGTTGGTTTTAATACAGGAGCCACTAAAGTGTGTG
>JAFBJT010105800.1:12759-26781 GCA_016785325.1 Chascanopsetta lugubris
CTTTTGTTTTGTCTCCCCCCCCCCCCCCCCCCCCAACCCCCACCACCCCTCCTCCACCTCACGCCCCCGTCGTCAGTCATCATCCTGTGGTGAAAAACACCGGCGCTGTGCCGTGGTCCATGCCAAGGAAACATTACCTCATAACTGCTGGCGTGTGACACGTATGTAGTTGGCCTGACTCTGACCCTGTTTCTGACAGTTTAGTTACTGTAAGTTAAACATCGACAGACATGTTGAAATCTCTGCTTCACATGAACTTAGTATGTTTTTAATTTCACTAGAGTGTAAACATCGAGGAACTGTGAGATCCATGACTCCTTCACTTCTCAGTCATCGTGATCAGCTGTCTGCTGTGGATTAGTCTTCAGCTCCAGACCCACTGGGATCCTCTTTGTATGTACACATGAACTTTATGCACATACATGTACCTTTTAGTAGCTGATCGAGAGGCTCCTCTGACAACATGAGCTGCCATAGCTGCTGAAGTTGTCCTAGAATTATAAATGAGTTCAGTGATTCTCACTTTAGGCACTTTTGTCCATATTAGCTCAAAAGATAGAATAAATGTATTTGATTTTCAAATCCATTTTCATTCCTCCGTAGACTCCAACTTACCTCAATGTCTATTATTCCGCTTAGCAAACACATTTATCTTAAGTGACACAGCTAAGTGTGGCTGGCAATTGAACCTACGACCTTCAGCTTCACATACAGTTCATCATTCAGTAAAAATGAGAATGAGAGTAAATAAAAAGAAAAGGAAACAGCAGTAAAACTGGGAGGCAGCTGTGTGTTTTAGTACCTGAGTTGTCCTGCAGGTGGCGCTGTGAGGTCAAGATTCCAGCATCTGAGACAGAGACAGGGAGGAGAGGAGAGCTCAAGGTTTGATACAAATCTAACAACACAGACAGAGCCGAGTCATTTCTCCTGTTTTTATGAATGGTCACTTCCTCTAGAACAACTCGCTGAGACTGTTTGGAATTTATTTTTATTTTTTCGATGCAGTTTGAAAAGTTGTTTTTAATGAGACTTTTGTCTTTTTTTGCATTTTTGCCTTTTTGTTATCGTTCTTAGAACATGGAGAAAGTGAAAACCCTTTTTACCGTAAAGGTTATTTTATTTTTAAAAGCTTTGAAAATGATCCGATTATTTATGCTAATGACGGAGATAACCGTAGTCCTATTTTATGTATCCTGATCATTTAACCCGATCACCTGAAATAAGACATTCAAATTTGTTATGGATGTTTTTTAGCAATATCTTTGCCTCAACCTGCCACAAAGATATTTATATTTCATTTCAAATTAATGGCAAAGGTTTTCTCTACTTCTTTCATTTCCTGGGCTGGGGTTCTTGTCCCTGTGGTCGGCCCAGGAGCCGGGACGCCGCTCAGCTTGTGTCAGTAAAGGGAGCCGAGCACAAACCACAGTGCAGTGGAACAAGCTGTTTACCCTGAGAATTAGCCCGGCCCTGTAGTTTAAGAGCTTTTAAAGCAACCAAAAATACACAGTGCAAGGAATATGTATGTTGGCTGGCAGAGCATCTCCGTCCTTTTTATATGGACCCTAATAACTCAATCTCCACAACCACTAAACCCTCTTAACACCAGGCGCTCGCCGCTGCACTCATCATTATTTGATTTGCAAAATTGTAAGGTAGAGATAAAGAAATAAAGCCGGCTTGCTATTACACACAGACGCACTTGTGGCTTCCAGCTTATTGCCTGAACCATGTGAAGAGACAGAGACACACTCACAAAGTCAAAGCTCTACTGCCACACAATCTATGAGCTTTACACAGGGCTCCTCTACATACATGTTATTATTTTCAACATTTCAACCTGTGTATTCTGTGTGTGTGCGTGTGCGTGTGCATGTGCGTGCGTGTGTGTGCGCATGCACGCATGTGCACCAGTAGCTAAATACCATAGAAAGTGTTTATCTTACACTACTGTGAGGAATGAACTGGTTTGTGGGAGAGTCATTATTTTTCAAATTTCATAAAATAGAAGAAAAATATCAGAAATTTTTTTCTTAAACACTATTAAGAAAAAAGGTATTTATATGCATATAAATATATTCAGTATACTGTATATTTTTAGACTTGTATGTTTGTATTGATCCTTGGTGCTGCCCATAGTGAAGTGCTCATAGCCCCTCAGAGTGGATCCACGTGTCTGTGGAACTCGCTCAGAAGCTCGATGATAGAAAGTGAAGATGATCTGAGCTGAAACAGAAAATATTTGTCTGATATAAATTAAAGTATAAACCTGGTTACAGCAGGTAAACAAATCATTTGTGTTCATAACATTTGAACATGACAGAGTGAGATTTACGCCGCGCGCCCCTGAACAGAGGCCTCGTCCATTTCCTGTTTACTGGCGTCCTGCCTAAGTGTTTTTGACACGTCATTTATTTAGACTGGGATTCTGTCAGAACTCTGTCGGCTGAACCCGGATCAAAGCCGGCTCATCACCGTGGTTACCACTTTCTCAGATGGAGCTTCTGTCACAGCTGAATGGAACGATGATGTCAGTCATTCAGCATTAGTTCAGACAAATTAGATTAGATATATGTGCAACTGCTGCCAGTGCGTGTGTGTGTGTGTGTGTGTGTGTGTGTGTGTGTGTGTGTGTGTGTTTATGTTTATCTGTGCACGCGTGTCACACAGAGGATCTCAGTGGATGTGTGATTATAGAGCTGCTGTGTTCTTTAACAATTATCAGTGTTAGAGACACTCATTTAAATGCAAACTTAGCATTTTATATGACAACCCCCCCATATATTTATTTTTTTCAACCATATTTTGTTGAAATTAGAATTAATTTGCAAAGTTCTCTGATGAGTTAAGGCCAGTTTCTATTTTCTCATCTTAAAAATTAAAAAAACAGTCTCTTATCAAAGTGATGCCATTTCAGTAGTCGACATAATCAAATAATAATATTTATCTAAGATTAGAAGCACAGTTGATAATACTCACATTTTGTACCGCTGTCATCATCAAAGTACTTGGTTTATGAAGAACTTTTGTTTATTTTCATCAACTTAAGTCAATGAAGCTCGTCGTGATCAGAGGTTTCTTGAAGTATGTCACTGACGTGTGCTTCATTCTAGTGTTGTATTCTGAATGGTGAAGTTCAAAGCTCCCACTCAGGCATGTTCGACTGAGGGGAAACAGTAGTACGAACCCCCCCCCCCCCCCCCCTCCACCCCCCCCCCCCCCCCCCAACACTGTCCGGTTCTCTAACATCCAATCACTGGCCATGACCCCGCCCCTCTTTACTGTGAGGTAGTAGCTCCTTGACCTAAATCAGATGATTGCTACACACACACACACACACACACACACACACACACACACACACACACACACACACACACGGTTGGAGTGCGAGTGTCATCTGATCCAGTGGAGATGTCTGACCCCCACCCTGCTCCTTTCTCTCTCTCTCTCTCTCTCTCTCTCTCTCTGTGGCTCCTCAGCTCCATCTGATGAAGTCTCATAGATTCTGACATGTTGTAAAAGTGTATCCGTGTTTTCAGGTTGTTGCGTGTGTTTGTGAACACGTGTTGGCCTGTGATGAGGTCGTGTTGTTTGTGTGTAGACGTGTTCCTCAGTTCGAGAAGCCGCCCTCTGCTCCTGTGACGTCTCCATCGTCTAACTTGACTTGTTAGAAGACATGAAAACAAAATCAAGGGAGTTGCGTGTTGCTGTTGTTTCACATGTTTGTTTTTGTTTTGTTTTTCAACATGTGAAGCAGCAGCAATAAAGATAGAACATGTTTATAAAATGTTCCCAAACAGGGACGTTAATAAAAGCTCAGAGTTTGGGAGCAGGGGACCGGGCAGGAAGCCATTTTCACACAGGACGTCATGACCTCGTCTCTGAGCTCCCACTGAAGATATTCAGAGAGGAGAGTGGGTGTGGGGAGGGGGGCGGGGGGCGTGAGGAGATAGATCCCTCTGCCATAGTGTCACAGTGTTACCTGAGAGAGAAGGGGGGGGGGGGCTGATGGTTTTTCCACGGCTCCACTGTGACAGTAAATCTTGTGAAGTTTATTTTCTTTGCAGCATCTGTGTTTTATAAAAGCTCTTTTAATTTGTTTTCACTCCGTCCAGAGGGGGATCCCCACTCCCTCTTCTCTTCTTCTCCTCCTTCACTCTTTGTGTTGAAGCCTTTTAAAACTTCCCCTCCGTCCATCTCTCTTTCCCTCTGTTGTGTCCTGTCTCTCTCTCTCTCTCTCTCTCTCTCTCTCTCTCTCTCTCGTCCTCCTCCTGTGGACCTGAGAGTTTGAATAATGATTCTACAGAGACACCTTCTTCTCTCTTTCTTTTTCATCTCTCCGTCCTCTCACATGTCGGCTCATCCTGGAATATCCAGACCTGACTGCTGGACAGCAGATTAGAAGAAGAAGAATAGTTTACCAACTGGAGTATTAGAGATATTAATGTTTTAAAATGATGCCAGTCACAATTATTATTATTGTTATTATTATTTTTATTATTATTATTATTATTACTATATCAAGAGGTACTTAAAATATATTTTCTAGATTTAGTTTAGAAATACACAAAAGTAGAATTTGCATTCACCTTTAATTTACAAATAGATTTAAAATAATACATTTTCAAATAGCTGTTTCAGAATTTAACGATCATTTTCTAATTCAGTAAAATGGGTGAAAATTACATAATACTGTATTTATGATACAGCAGTGATAATAACCTGCTTTGTCTATTTTTTCATAACAAAATATTTCATGGCTTACATTTTCTTATGTCTTATTTTCTCTGTATATCATCAGTCATGTATATTCAGAATGTTATTTTGATTCAACTCATTTTGAATAAATATTCGATGAAATAGGGAATTTGTTTTATGAAACAGTCACAATATATTTTATAGTTTATCTCCAGCTTTGATGTCATCCTCAGGTTTGAGGTGGTTCAGCGTCACTCACCTGTCTCACCTGCTCCTTCAGTACCTCACCTGTCTCACCTCCTCTCCTCCACCTGCTGGGCCTTATTGAGATATAGTATCCGTGAAGACGTTTGAGTGTTTGTTTGTAAAGTCTCAGTCTGAGGAGGTTCTGAGTGAAGCTGCTGTTTCAGATGCAAAGTGATTATGAAAAGGAGCGGGAGAAACATGAGAGAGAGAGCGTGACAAGGAGCAGCTGAGGAGAGAAAGGATGCAAATACTGCTGAGGCAGAGATGGAGGGATGGATGGAGGGATGGAGTGTGTGAGTAGATGGGGAGCGGGGTGAATGTGTAGATTGAGGGGGACAGAGTGATGGGGGTCAGGTGACGGAGGCTCAGATGTTCCTCTGGAGCTGGATTTGCATTGATGGATCTTCTTTCCGTGGTGATGAGGTGGATCAGTGTTCGGGCGGATCACGCCCCGCTCATTAATCAAATCACAGCCTTCCTCCGTCCCTCCGTCCGTCTGGAGCGATTTGTCTGCCAGGCACTTCTCAACTGTCCACCTCACTCTGGCTCCTCTTTCACTTCAGTGGACCTTCCCTTCCTCTTGCTTCCTGTCCACTGTCATCTCTGCACAGGCGTCAGATACAGACGATTGAAGCGATCACTGTACAGATAGATCTGTGCTGGACATTAACATATTATAAATAGGATAACAAAACAACTTATTCAAACACTTCTCTATATTCTCTTTATTTGGTCCTGTTTGGTATTTTATTATTTCATTTTATTATTATTTATCCATATCATTTAGGGCTGATTTGTGAAACTCAACAACAACAATATTATTATTTTTTAAATTATTATTATTATTATTATTATTATTATTATTATTATTATTATTATTAATAATAATAATAATAATAATAATAATAATAATAATAATAATAATAGTTATATTAATAGTACTAATAATCATGATGATTATTTTGAAAAGTAAATCTTCAGTGAAGTGCAGTGCTGACCCTAAACCTGACCTCCCATCATGCACCTCTCCACCCAAACATGTGTCACATCACGTCCATGTGTCTTTCTCACAGATCATCTTCTGCACATACGTGACCTCAGACACGTCCCTCACGGACTTGTCTTCACTGTCTGGAGGTTTGAAGACAGTTCAGGACCTCTGGCTCTTTGATTGACAGGCGGGTGCGACAGGTGCTCGTCATGACCTCCTGTCCGAGTGTGGCCACACCTGTTTGCATCCCATCATGACGAGCAGCACATCCACTCATGAAGTAAAATGAATTTAGCCACACTCCTCATTGGCTCCTCGCCTCTGGGACAGGAAGTAGCACTGTGGCCGTTCAGGCTACTTCCTGTACAACTGCCCCCAGCCCCTCCTTCCCCCCCGCCTCCCCGCCTCCCCGCCTCCCCTATCCACCCCAGCTCTTTGGCTGCAGCACTTCAGAAAAGTGAAGGGTTTTCAGTTTGCTGCCCCGACACAGACGTCAGAGAGTCTGAGCAGGAGGAAATGAAGGCCAGGTTTGTGTACGCCCCCCCCCCCCTACTCCCACTCGGTGAAGGTCAGGCAGCATTGTTAGGGTGAAGGTGGAGGTCCAGAGGACTTGAGGACTTGTCGACCTAATGAAACTGGGATCTTCACGTTAATGATCTAACAGACTGGAGCCAAACACTCAGCCGTCCCTTTCCGTTCACATTCATCCTCCTCTTCATCGCTCCGTCCACATAATGACGAGCCGCTCTCCTCCTCTACCTCCATTGTGAGCTTTGATGTGCCCCCCCGCCCTCCTTTCATTCCTTTATGTTACGCGCCTGTCACTCAACTATTAAGGAACAAATGGAACAAGGGGAACATTGAGAGTGTGTATTGTGGTGCACACACAGGTTTGCTCTTTATTTTGTTCAATGCTCTTGAACTTGGAATTTTCCTTCAAGCAGCAGGACACAATTATTCCCATTGTCACGGGATTACAAACATATTTGTTTTATAATCCACATTTCTAATCCCTATAGTTCAATGTTTCTTTTCTGTAAGAACTGTACATACACAACTCTTTCATTCATCATTGTATTCAATTACTACCACAATTTATAACACGAACAATCATAATGATGAGAATTATAATAGTCACTGTTGAACTGTAACAGATTTGATTAATCTAGAACATGTGAAATAAGGTGGAATATGATCAAATTTTTTTAAAAATCCAGAATTCGGGATCACAATTTTTCTATTCAAAATAGTCATCCCAGTTCAGTAAGTTCACTTCTTTTATTTATTTATTTTTTTGTTAGAAATGGAGCATTTAGTTCAGTTCAGTTTTATTAAAACATCAATTACTATTATTATTATTATTATTATTATTATTATTATTATTATTATTGTTGTTGTTGTTGTTTTAAGGATGTTTCCAGCAGATTGCTATGCAGTCAGCCTTTATAAAAGTATAATGAGCACGAAAGCAGCAGTGTTAGTTACAGTCTGTAAATGAATTACAAAACCAACAAAAAAATGGTATATTATGTAATAGAATAAAATTCAGTATAATAAGTGAAGAGTATTACAGAATGACTGGCAGCTCTCACAGTAAGCAGCACTGAGCCATGATGTTTGTGGTAAGAGGAGAACATGTGACATAATGAAACAGTTAAACGGTAAATGATGCTGAACTCTATTTCAATGTTTCAGAGTTAATCCAACTTCACAGAACACACTTTGTTTTCCTTTGATCATTGAAATCATAGAACTGTTCCTCATAAACACTTATTCCTCCTCTGTTCGTGAGTGAGTCTCTCTCTCAGTCTCATTTCCCAGAAACTGTGTTTCAGGGATTTCCCTCTCATTCGTAACAAACTCCCTCTTTGACTCAGTGACTCAGTGATTTCACTCTCACAGTCAAAGGCAAAAGGTGTCACACCCACGACAGTGGGTTTCCCGGTTGATCCTGCCAGTAGCATATGCTTGTCTCAAAGATTAAGCCATGCAAGTCCAAGTGTACACGTCCGGTACAGTGAAACTGGGAATGGCTCATTAAATCAGTGATGGTTCCTAGTGTTGTTTTTTTTTTTTTTACTTTGAGTTACAACTTATTCATGTTATATGAATATATTGCAAAGAAATATTAAATTCATCATTCACGCAACAATGACGTCTTCTTCATCTACTCTCACACACACACACACACACACACACACACACACACTGAAGAAGGTACTTTAACCCTTTGATGGTTACAGTTCAGCAGATAGTGATGATGCAGTGTATTAAAGGTGCAATGTGTAAGATTTTGGTCATTTTTGTCTTCTTAAAATATTACAAAACAATGACATACTGACATTTTTGTGAATTTATAATCACCTAAATGTCTTATTTTTTCTCCCATACCCTTAAATGAGCCAATTAGTGTATATTTCCATGAGGAGCGGGTCCTCTCTATGGGGGCCGTCATGTTTTTAAGGTAGCCCAGAATGGACATACTAAGCACCTTTTTGAGTTTTAATGACTTGACCTGACCTGCATGTTCAGAAGGTTGAGGGTGAGGTGATGGACACAGTTTGCGACTTCACCTCTAGATGTCACAAAATCTTACACACTGCACCTTTAATACACAATGTGTGTGTGTGTATGTGTGTGTGTGTGTGTGTGTGTTGATTGGCCTTGATTAACAGACTTTGAGGCTCTCAGCAGAGTTTGAGCATCGTAATGTCGCATCTTGACTTAGTTATTTTCAGCCATTCCACAGGAGGCCTTGAACCCTTGTGTGTGTGTGTGTGTGTGTGTGTGGGTGTGTGTGTGTGTGGGTGGGTGGGTGTGTGGGTGGGTGCATGAAAACAAAACAATGCACAACATGTCTTTTAGCAGTGGTACTGTCTCTCTTTTCTTGGTGCTGAGTTCAATCTCTGCTCTGCAGTTTGATATGAACACAAATGTAAAATATTCTGTTTGATTCCCAGTGAACAATGTTTATAATTAACATATGTAAAGATCAGTGGAGTGAATCATGTAGGGAGCAGAGTGCCAGCAGTTTAATGTGCAGCCCAGGGACAGCTCCTGTCTGACATGTGTTTAAATCTCGGGAACATGACCTCCGTCTGACCTTGTGGACCTGCAGCTCATTTAAATAACAGTATTATTGTTGTGTGTTGTTTGTGTATGTTTTCAGTCAAACTCAGTAACCAGGACTCGTACCACAACTTTGCTAACAACAACATGGGGAACCCTCGTCTGTCTCCTCTGCCCAGTCTGACCGTGGTTCTTCCTCTGGCTCAGATCAAACAGCCCATGACCTTGGGAACCATCACCAAGCGCACAGGGTACGTACCTACACACACCTGTACACACCTGTACACATCTCTGCCTGTGAGTCACACTTAGTCATTATTGGATGTTTGGTACAAAATGGTGATAACCTGGAACTTCCATGTTGGAAAGATGATGATGTCTGAATCCTTCAGGAAAGACTTGTAGCGTTTCTACCATCTATGAGCAGTTTACCTATTGAATGAAATACTTGTAATATACTGTACTTTAGACTCACCTACAACATAAGACGCTGTCCTTTCATTCATCCATTCAAAGATTGTATTTAGACAATTATAATTTTTTGAAAGTTAGACATTTAAAATTTTATCATAAAATCAGTGCACCTTACACCCCTGTCACAGCAGCTATTTTGTTTACAATGGCTGAATGGAATGGAAATAGAGCCTTTCCTCATACATTTCATTCATTAATAAAACACATCTGAAATCTCAAACAAGCAGAGGAACAAAGGTGCAGAAACTGAACTCTGAAGTCTGCTATTTGAAGTTTAGTTATCTCTGTGTGCAAAGGACACACACAGGCAGAATGTACTACAGGAAAAACATGGCTGACATGCTTCAGTCAGTGCTGGAGTACATATTAACCCTCTGCTAGTGTTTCCACAGGCATATTAAAGTCATATTAAAGTCATATTAAAGTACATACATGATGTCCCTCTGAGCTTTACGTGTTGAACCAGTTTAAATCTGATCTCATGCGTCTCCGTCCTCCTCCTTTATTCCCCCATTGGTCCTCTGCCATGACCTGATGTGTAGTTTTAAGAGCATCAGCGTTTAAAGGCCTTTACTGCGCTCATTTACATACAGTACAGGTGGCTCCACAAATATATTTTAATATTTTCATTTCACTGAAATTTTCATGCCCTGTTTGAATGGGAAATGGCGTAATGACCCAAACAGATGGCGAGGGATTTATTCCTTTGTGATGTTTGATAAGTGATTCTATTGGAATGAAATTACAGGCGTGATCCGGTGGTCGGCTCGTTCACTTAGATCATTTGATTTGTAAAACTCTTTATTGAACCGTGGAGGCCCAGTGTATTTAAGATGATGCTCTGATGCTAATGGTTCACATTTGGTTTAGGAGCTGTGATATTTAATGTCATGCTTGATATAAGTGCCTCTGTCATCTATTTTGAATTAAGGTCTCATTATCTAAGATTGCTGACATTTCAATGTTTTCTTCAGTTATTAAGGGAAATTATTTTATTTCTGGATTTTATTTCCTCATGTTATTCCAAATGAATCATGGTCCTGAATTGATGTGCCATGCAAATCACACAAGTCGTCCTTTAATCCTCAAAGTCCCACACTGTACTTTATAGCTCATGTCATTGTGTCATTGTCTCCAGCTGAGTTCATATGTACAGAATAATGAATGATTGTTTTAAAAAATAGGGTTATTTCATATATCATATATAAATGCTGTACTTTGACTGCACTCACGCAGCCAGTGTGGCCTGGTCAGCTGCTCCAGTTCACGTTCATTCATGTGTTCATCCAGAGGAGGGGTCAGTATTAATGCAACGGGACATGCAGCTGTGAGCCTACACCAGTACACACACACACACACACACACACACACACACACACACACACACACACACACACACACATCCACACCAGTACGCACACACATCTGTACCAGTACTGCTCAAACACACACACACACACACACACACACACACACACACACACACACACACACACACACACACACACACACACACACACACAGTGGGTGAGGCAGCAGGTTTGGCCCCAAGAGCCGGGGGTTTGATATCGTTTGCTGTCATGCAAAAGTTGCACAGGAGCATCCAGGCACCATCTGTCTGACTGTGCAGCCATCCATCCTCTCTCGCCCTCTCTCTCTCTCTCTCGCTCTCTCTCTCTCGCCTCTCTTTCTCTCGCTCTCTCTCCATGTCACTCTTTTTGTGTGATGTAATACTTTTTATTTCAGGATAGAATTAGGGCTTGTTTGTAAAGATTAAGGTTAAGGTAAGAAGTGTGTGTGTGTGTTGGGAAGGTGCATGGACAGAAAGAGAGGGAGAGAGAGAGAGAGATGGGGGGGGGGGGGGCGGGGGGGGCCCCCCGTCGGCTGGGGGGCGGGGGCCCCCCCCCCCCCCCCCCCCCCCCACCACTGCTGTTGTACTTAGTGTTTACACCTGTATGAGCAGATCCCTGTTGGCAGAGCAGCCAGAGAACACACCAGCTGCTTCATCTACATGCCCTACCAGGCTTTCACTGTGTGAACTGTGCTATGAAACACACACACACACACACACCTCAGTGAGGCCAGTTGTATAGCTCCAGAGTGTCAGTGAGCAGCATGAGCTGCTGTTTGTCCTCAGAGTTTTGAACATGAAGGAAAACCTGGGTGACTTCCTGCAGAGGCTCCGCCCCCTATTCATGTGGAGTCGGGGGTTCAGTTCCTCTGCAGGAGCAGGGAGGTAGAGTCGGATGTGGTTCAGCATCCGCCTGATAACCCCCCTCCAGAGAAGGCCAGGTCAGGGAGTGAAGGAGTCCTGCTAGTCCTCAAAGTGTTGGACTCGGAGACGGGTTGTGGGTTCTAACCCCCCCTCTTGTTTCCTGTCGGACAAATTTGGAGGCAGATGAAGGAAAAAGACATTAGTCACTAAATCCATAAGATTGTGTCATGGTGAAAAGTCAGTGTCAGAACGTAATCTGTTTGACAGATTAAGAGAGAAATGAAAAGTCACAGATTTGAGTGAGGGTGGATTTAAGTTGTCAAAGAGCTGCGACACAAAAACCATCGCACACTCATCTGAGTTTAACACAAACCTCTGTCACACACACACACACACACACACACAAGTGGCACACACACACACAACATAACAGCGACATGCTCAAATCCTGAGAGAAAGAGAGAGTGCACACGAGGTGATGAGACAGACAGAGAGCGAGCGAGACCCTATGACCTCCCGCAGATGTGCCCTCAGATTACTGTAATACCAGTGTAAGAGCTGCGCCACAATGCAGGAGTCATGGTGTCACAGCCCCTGAGCACAGGGGCTTTAAGAACTCACTACAGCATTTACACAAATCACCTCACAGCCCTCTGTTTCATCGCTCAGCTGCTATTAGAGGGAGAGATGGATGTGTGAAGGATTGTGGGAGTGGGAGTGGGAGTGGGAGTGGGGTCATCGCCCTTCCAGGTCGATTACGCCGCCTCTCTTCCTCTCCTCTCCCTCCTCTCTGTGGCACGCCCACTCAGCCTTCCACCCCTTTTACTGCACTGACCCATGTTTAACTTGTGTTTCCCAACATCGCACTGACCCATGGGATCCAAACCCCCACCCCCACCCCACGATCTACCCCCACTTTCCCCCCATACCCCACAACCTGCTGCATCAGGCTGTGTGTCACATCTCCACGCGGCCACCGTCCGTGTCGAGTCAACATGGCCAACGGTGTCCGCACATGGCCTCATTATCATGTTTTACTCTGAGCTCTGTGGAATGTGGACATTTTTATTTGTGACACTAAAGATGAAGTGGGAAACATTAAATATAACAACAGACACATGTGGGCGACCCCCTGCTGTGGGGAGACCACTTCAATCAGACTCTACTTCTTCATACTTTTACTTTTCTACTTTTCTAATGTAAAGAATTTAGCTTCATCTTTTTTATAATCAAAGTAAAGGTAGAATATTATGGGTTTTTTTCTTATTTATTTATTAATTCATGTGTTTATAAGGAGAATATCTTATTTTCTATGCCACAGACCAGAGAGAAGAAGAGTCTCAGATGTTTGTTAGCTACTCTGAGCTCTAGCTCCTGATTTACACATGATCATTATACGTGTTGATATGAACAAAGGCGATAACACTTAACAACACTATATAAATGTATTGGAAAGTATATTGCACAAATGAGCAGATGTTACATCTGTCTGAGTGACCACTTCACACCATCATCATGTATGTGGAGATGAACGTTGTGTTTTAGAGCCCAAACAATGAATTCCTGTTCCTGTCGGTTTGAAGTTTCTATCAGTGGTAATAACTTCTAACAAACTCTGGAGGTAAAACAAAGAGGCAAATAGAAAACCCAGAAGTCTACTTGGCCTTTGCTCCTCCCATGGAGTTCTCACCCCCATCTGTCCATCACTCTCCCACTGGTGTCTGTCCATTTACCCAGCTGGAGGCCCTGGATGGGGGCTCAGCAGGTTTGATGGCGCTCCCCCCCCCGCCCCCGATAAGTGGCAGTTTACCAGCGTCCTCCATTCCACCCAGCAGCGTGTCCATGTGTCTTGTGGCTCCAGGAGTAAGACATTCCAGAGCAGATAGTCGCTCCCTGTCTCCCAGAGGAACGTCCCTCCACATGGATGTTCCAGGACTAATTGGAGGCCGTGTGCTATCGTTGGGAGGGCCGGGCGGATGCTGCGAAAGCGATAAAATAAAGAGGCGCTGCAGAGTGCTTTGTTTGGCCGGGGCTTGTGTTTGTCATGAGCGGGGGAGGCCGGCTGGAGGGGGACAGAGTTCAGTCTCATCGGACCTTTTATTGCTGCAGGGGAAAAACTTATTTACTGTAAACTGTTTACGGAGCTCTGTCACTATCTCTGGACACGCAGAGTAAACACAGGAACACACTCCCACTCCTAATGTCTTGTAAACACTAGAGAGAGAGACACACACACACCCTGAACGAGACAGTGTGGACGCCTCTCTCTCTCTCACACACAGACACACACACACACACACACACACACACACACACACACACACAC
>JAFBJT010105800.1:26853-41525 GCA_016785325.1 Chascanopsetta lugubris
ACACACACACACACACACACACACACACACACACACACACACACACACACACACACACACTCCTGCAGAATGTACTTGTTAACATAATCACAGCAGATACACATGTGTGTCCAAACACACATTCACAACACAATGCATGGCCATAAATACACAGTTGGTATAAAAAGTCACATGTAAACACACAGTCCCTGTCTCAACAAAGCCCAAGTTATGTTAGTTTGATTAGTTCCCTCCTCGTTCAACAACTCTTCATCTCTTTCTCAATCAGCCCCCCCCCCCTTCCTCCTCCTCCTCCTCTATGTTTCTGCTATTTTGCTTTAAAGTCACAAAGAAAGAAAAACACCATGATATATATTAGAAGACATAAAGTCCATGTGCCACATGTATGGAATGACACTTGACGGAGCCGGAGGAGCAGATGAGTCATGGATTGGTCCCTCAGGTGTCCACATGTGTGTGCGTGTGCTCTGCTTCCTGCCTCCACGTGTTGTCCACTTAAACAGACACGTCAAAGAGCATGTAATGTGAAAAGTGTGTTTGCTAGTTTAATAATGGTTTTTCCGTCTATCTCTGTACCCCCCCACCTCTCCCTCCCCCTCCTCCCCAGCCGCCCCCCCCCCCCCTTCATGAAGACCCTACCTCTTTGGGGCAGGATGTTTTGCCATTAAAACTCCATGGTGAGTTTTTCGTCTCCCTCAGCAGCATGAAGAACGTTGCACCGCCTTCACCTCCACCATCCCCTGCTCTATGTGTTATTATTCATTCTCACAGAGAGACATTATATTTCCTTTATTTCATTTTGGAATTTTTTTTTTGTGTGTGTGTAAATCCTGAATTATTCCTGGCAGTATTTTTAGATGTGAGAGTATATGATGGAGTAAAGCCACATTATAAGTAAAGGCAGCATGTGTCAGAGCTGTAGATGATGTTCAGTGGACATGTTGTTGGGCTGCAGGGTAAAGTTATGTGGTCTCTTTGAGATGTTGAGCTTTGTCTTCTTCTCTTTGCTTTGCTCAGTTCAGAACCTCCATGAAGTTTATGAGAATGACGCCTTTGTGTTTCCCATATTGTTCATATTTAACTTTACTTTGTGATGTGTCGTGGTTTGTGCACGCAGTGTTGTTCTGTGTGGTGTCATCTGCTCGTTTTCATGTGGACGTTGTCTTGTGTGGGTATAAATGTGTCTTCTTCGCCAACTCCATCCCATGTGTTTTGGAAACTAAAGAATAAAATAGACTGATTCATAAATTAAGTAAATGGAAAACAAAAACAAAAATCATAATTTTGAAAAATGTTTATCTTTCTGTTCAAACAAAGGCTCAACTAATCATCATCTGATTCTGGTTATGTCAGCATGACAACATTATAATTTTAAAAAATATCACACCTGATTTACAGCATTTACTCCTGCTTTTCAGCATTTTACTCCTGCTTTACAACATTTATTCCTGCTTTAAAACATTTACTCCTGCTTTACAGCATTTATTCCTGCTTTATTGTATTTAAACCTGCTTTACCACATGTACACCTGCTTTTCAGCATACGCTCCTGCTTTACAGCATTTACTCCTGCTTTACTGGATTTACACCTACTTTACAGCATTTACCATGTTTGTTGTCTTTGTTGTTGGCACTAGTTTTTCAACACATTCATACAGGGTGACTTTATATTGGAGACGTCCTCTCACTCAGTTTAGTGAACTTGGATAATATATTATGTAACACATGATGTTGAATAATCAGCAACAGGTTTGAAAAGAAGCATTTGATGATTTGGGGTTTGGGAGAATGTGATGATTCTCCCAGCAGTTTCTGCAGCAGTCGTGATCATCACGTGTGTGTGTTGAACGCAGCCTGTTACCAAACGTCTCTTATAGAATAATAAATGTGACATTGAAGGGCGTGTCCTCCACATGTCCTCCTCTCCCCCTCTCTCTCTTCACACTGGCTCTGGTTCTGATATGAATGAACCATATGGCTCGGAATCAGTAGTACAGCTCTTTGTTGCTGCGTTGCTAAATTGAGCTGTATCATATTTGTTTACTGTGAGTGAGCGAGCGAGTGAGCGAGCGGGCGAGCGAGGGCCAGGAAATAAATGGAAGCTGCGGCCGGACTTCCATCCCCCCTCGGAGGCGCCTCACGTTAGCCCCGGACGTCGTAATGCGAAGGGACTTTGATGGTTGATGTCACAGATTGAATTATGCCCTTGAGGAAAAGCTATTAGCTCAGTCAAGAGTCCTCATTTGTTAAATTAAAAGTGGAAATGACATGTGAGTCTTTTCACTGGATTACAGTCGCAAAGAAAATGGAGCCACTCACGTCAGAAAGGCAACGGCACAAAGGCGACTTCTGCAGGGACCAGGAGAATTGATTTGCTGTTGTAGTGACATGCATCTACCCCTGCTCCCAATTTCCTGTTAGTGTGTGTGTGTGTGTGTGTGTGTGTTTGTGTGTGTGTATGATGTGTTGGTGTTGGGTTACGTCTGTGGAGCTGGGTGTCATTGGCCTGCTCCAGATCCTGGTTCCTGTCCCCATGTGGAGAGCAGAGCAGAGCTGGATCTGAGCCTTGGTGTCGTCAGAGTGAAACCTCAACACGTTTAAGCCACTTCATGTGAGATCAAGAGGAAAAGGATGATTTAAAACACAGTTGAATAAACTTTAGTGGTCAGTGCAGCCGGAGGAGATGAGAACCAAGCTGTGATCTTTGATGCTGTTGGCATGTTCCTCACTGGGGCCTCATCAAAGACCACGTCCAAATCCAGCTCTGCAGCCACGAGGCCACAGTGTCACAGCTCCATACCATTCACTCTCTAACCTCTGCCATCATCCTACATGTGTATGCACTTGTGAGGTTTAGTGAGGTTAGTGTGTGTCATTGTGATCTGGTTCTTTCCCTGAAATCACAAAACAACTCATTCATCTTCCATTTATGTCTGGATTCAACACAAAGACCAAAGAGGTGGTCAGAGTCTCTCAGTTCCTCTCAGCCTCATGCTCTCGCCCCAGAAACACAACCTCAACCTGCTCTCAAATAGGATTTGTGTGTTCTGGGTTATTGGAGCCAGTGAACCACTGAGTCTTTGAGGGTTTAACATATTTTCCAGCAATGAGAGAGAGGGGGGGCAGCAGGGTTTATGCTGATTAAACACCTCAACAAAGAGAAGCATAGACTCTAAAGAAGAGACTAACGGAGTTCAGTTGGGTCCTTGGAAGTTTAGAAATAATAGAATAAGTTCAGTGTAGCGTGTAGTGTGTTTGTTCCATGTGTTGTGTGGAGGATCCTCTGACACATGACCAGGCCTGAGGAAGCTCGCAGAGGAAGACGAGGGTGAACCTGAAGTTATAGCCAAGGCAATATCCTGAGTGTGACTTTATCTCCTGCTTTATCTTCCCCTCACAGACGGGGCTTACTGTGGATATGTGCTCATTCTGCATTCTCTCTGTGACCCAGCACCAATAAACACAAGCTACACCACAGTGAAGAGGCCTCTCTTATGAGAACATGCAACTTCTGACCCCCCAACTCCCTGAGTCATTTATGAGGAGCTGAGTCTGTGGGCAATGGGTCTGTTAACGCCTCAGAGTTGGAAGTTAGAGAAACTTGATTTTATTTAGTTTTATTTCACTTGATTTTATTTTATTTTATTGTATTTTGGTTTTTTTTTATTTATTATTTATTGTATCGTATTTGATCTGATCCTATTTTGTTATATTATACTTTATTGTTTTATGTCTTCTTTCACATACACTAAAAACTCTGCATCATGAAGCTTTAATGACGATATAAAGACACGGTTTCAGAGGTCGAGGTCAAACTCTCCTGTGGGAGTGTGTGACACCGCCTCAGCTCCTTGTCTACCTTCCACCTGATCTGCAGCAGCAGGTCTCACTGTCCGGCTCGGTTATAAGTCCAGACAATAACAGCAGACCCAGCTACTGTTCTGTGATCGGTTCCATATGGAGCAGCTGAAAAGCTCTCTCTGCGTTCACTTCCTCTCAAACTGTCCTGACAAGCTGAATAATCCAATAACTGCTCATGAATTCTCTCCTGTGGCCGACACACAGTTAGGCAGGGAGGATGAAGCTGCTGCTGTGAGCTGCATGTTGAACTGACTCATATCTGCTGTATGAACTTATCCTTTAGAGCATGAGGATCCACTGCTGCTTTAAAGTTTATTCGTTCTGCCATGTGGAAGCAGGTGTGACAAAGATCACTTTTAAATGTACACTGAAAAAGTGAGTTATTTACATGAATTATTCTCTCTAATCGTTGTCCTCTTGTCCTTCCTGCAGCAAAGTGAAGCCGCCTCCTCAGATCTCGCCCAGTAAGTCCAGCGGAGGAGAGTTCTGTGTGGCGGCCATCTTTGCCTCGTCTCGTTCATGGCTCATCACCAACCCCAACATGAAGAGAGAGAAAGGTTAGAACATATGAGCCTCTGTAAGATCCCTCTCCTCAGTGTTGTCATAAACATCTCCCGGCCTCCACCCCTTCCCTGCTCTCCTCAGATCAGTCCAGGCAGTCTGTGGTTGACTCTCTGTACATCATCAGTTGCTATGGTAACCTGGTGGAACATGTCCTGGAGCCTCGGCCCTTGAGCACAGCGCAGAAGATCAGTGATGACACACCTTTAGAGCTCAGCACCTGTCCACGGGCCTGCTGGACTCTGGCCAGGTAACTCTGCTCTGCCCTCAGTGTTTCATGTTGGGATTAGAACCCATCTCATTCTGGATCTGTGTCTGTGTGCAGGACTCCTCAGTGGAACGAGCTGCAGCCTCCATTCAACTCCAACCATCCCCTGGTGTTGTCGTCGGACCTGGTGCAGTATCATCAGTACCTTCTGGCTGGTGAGTGCAGAAGATATAGGTCTGTGTAGTTGTACTGACTCACAGGACCATGTATGAGCACTGAATGTGCTGTATGCTCTGTATGTACCGTACATGTATGTAGCATGTGTCATTAGTCCCATGTCCCTGCTGGTTCTCCGTGTGGACTGTAGAAAGCCTTTCTGGTGCCTCCTGCAGAGAAGAGACCTTTACATGTCCTCTGCGTCCAACGTCCTCGCTTTGCCGCTGTGCTTAGAATTCATCTTTCACTGGACTGCTACACGCCTGCTACACGCCTGCTGCAGGACATGCTACACGCCTGCTCTGGGACATGCTAGCACAATGCTATAAAATGCCACTCACACACCAATTAGCTGACACCCTAAACTCCGTCTCTAATCCAGGAACAAGTGCAGAGCTCTCTGTCTTCTGTCTGAGAGGCCAAATTGTAAACGCGCCAAGTGCTCATGGATGGTCACACACGGAATCAATCAGTTTGCAGAACACCCCATAATTATAAACACACAAATGTGTAATTAACTCTTGCGGGTGCTGCGGGGCGAATGCTAGCTGTGTTTACGCTGATCTCTGAGCTCGTGTGTGTTGACGCTGAGCTGCTCCAGGTCTGACTGGTAGGACATTTTCTCAAATTAGTGCTAATGGTCTCTGCTCGTGTCAGAGCGATGAGGAGGCGGCGGAGTGATGGGTGTGGGCGTCGGCCTGCTCCACCGCTCCGTCTGCATAATGAGAGCGGATTCATTGCATTAACATTTATGACCAATTAACAATAGCCAGATAACATGGCCGCTCCGCTTTACTCCACAAATCAGCTGAGTGTGAAGTGATGCAGGGTCCAGACCCTATGAACATAATTCACTTCTTGTGCTGCTGCCATCTTCCCTGTGGGCACCACCTCCGCCTCCTCCTCACCACCACCGCTGACTCTCCGCTCTCTCAGTGCCACCTTCCATCTCTGTGCTTTGCACCCGAGCTCAGACTCTACATCCCAGCGTGCATCTCCTAGACGACGCTCTGCTCCAGGGCCTAGCATCGCAGCTGAGGAGTGATCCAGGAGAGAGGGAGAGAGAGAGAGAGAGGATCTGACCTTAGGACGAGTGACAGCTCAGACATACGCTGCCCGTCCCGCTGCCTCCTGCTGAGCATAAAGATCATGTTTATGTTTGTGATGGAGCCATGAGGAGACGCAACCAACACACGCATGAAACTAATTTAGACCCTGAGAGAGGAGGGCAATAAGTGTGTGTGTTTGTGTGTGTGTTTGTGTGTGTGTGTGTGTGTGTGTGTGTGTGTGTGTGTGTGTGTGTGTGTGTGTGTGTGTGTGTGTGTGTGTGTGTGTGTGTGTGTGTGTGTATGAGTATCACTTTCACTTAATCATGTAGCAAACACACAGAGGCAGGAGGAGAGGTGCCGGGGGTTGATTGACAGGCCGTGCTCTCCGGTCTCGTGGCTCTATATTGGATGACCCGGCCTGATTAAATATGCAGCATGCAGGGGAAGGAGCAGGGAGGGGAGAGGAAGGGCCGGGGTCAGGCCAGACCGGAGCCTCCAGGACGGGATGATAAAAGGCAGCGGTGGCGCCACTTCATGGTCACTATCTCCACCTGTCCATCTGCTGCAGCGGGCCGCAGCACTCAGCCCTGCAGAGGAGGAGGGCGGAGCTTAGTCCTGACTCTGAGAGATAAGAGAGAGAGAGAGAGAGAGAGAGAGAGACACTCACATTATACTGTATCCTCACTTCTACTTTACCAGGAGATGGCTCTTTTAAGATGTTACTGTTTGTAGAGTCATCACATCACTGTATTCACGTATTTGTTTATACTAATGTTCAGGTGGATCCAGTGATATTTACCTGGCTGTTGTCAGTAGATCCTCTGACTCCGCCCCTTCCAGCAGAATCAGCTCAGACAAACAAACCTGTGAATAATTTACCACCTGGATCGCTGGCTGGCTCCTCTCAGCCTGAAGATGATGGCAGCAGAAGTGGGCCCGCCCCTTGCCCTCCCCTCAGTACTTGTCATATAATGTGCTAATTGTGGCGACTGACTGACTGACTGACGGACTGACGGACTGACGGACTGACGGACGGACTGACAGACTGACTCTCCTGGGACGTGGAGGCCCATGACAGAGCAGCCTCAGTCGCCAGGTCAATAGATCTAATTGCTGGGAGTGAGGCTCACAGAGCACCAGGCGTTTGGTAAAGAGAGAGCACGGCGCCATGACGGGAGAGTTAGAGAAAGGACGGGGCGAGTGAATGAAGGAGCTGTCACTCAGGTACACCTTGATACATAATGACTCAGCTCTTCCAGTCTGTGCGGGTGCCAGCAGCGATCCACCAGAGCATGACTCAGCCGAGGAGCAGCAGGTGGAGCAGCAGAGAGTGAGGCCACACATCCGTCTTTAAAACGTCGGACAGAGCAGGTTGACCAGACAGGACGACTGTCCTCTGTCCACCATGCAGCCGGATCCATCAGATTGTTGGACCCTTATCTGTCTTGGAGATTGGCCTGTCGGGTCCCGGGCCCCGGGCCCCGGGCCCCTGGAGGTCGAGCTACATCAATACTCAGACTGCTCTTTGTTCTTGTCCCCGCTCCACTGCCCTGACTAACAGGCCGTCAACCACAGGCCAGCAGGACACCTCCCTGTCCACTGTCCATGAAGACCACGACACAGACACCACTTTGTCCCCAGACATGTAGGGAGGAGGGTTTGTCCTGCTCCTGTGAGGGATACACCAGAGCCATTAGATAGCACTCATAATGTTCAGTGCATTATTTCAATTTGCCCTAAATCTCCTCTCACTCTGAACTCAAATGGAATACAGTTCCACTCTCTAAACCTCACATTCATAGATCCTAATTTGTTAAATGCACATTTGCATATTCTCCAATGTTTCAGTCTAAAACTCCTCTCTCGAACAGGCCTGAAGGTCCAGGCTCCTCCTGAGTGCATCAGTTAGCACTTAAAGAAACGTCTCATTGATGTTGTGTCTCTTAAGAGGAAGTAATGAGGCTCAGAGAAGTCAGAGTGTCTGACTGACCGACCGGCCGGACACTACACTGAGTAGATCTAACTGCAACCACTGGGGTCAGTCTGGCTGCAGACACACACACTAACAGGGTGTTGTGTCTTGGTCAGACCCGTGGGGATGACCACTCGCTCCCCAGGCTGGAGCCAGGCCACAGCTCTGGTCAGTGGAAACCTGAGCCAGTCGGATCCACCAACTGCTTCAGAACATCAATAATTCATTAGGGAGCAGCTATTGGCCCCGAGGGTCAGAGAGCAGAGAGAAAGGGAGAGCGAGTGGGAGGTGAGGGGCCCGGGGGGCGGGGCCAGGGGGGGTGTTTGTTTAATAAGTAACATGACAAAGACTTTGTTTGCCTTTGGAAAGGTGGCATCACTTTATTTTCTGTCTTTCAAAACATTTGATTCTTCTCACTCAAACTTCATTGACCCTCCAGAGATAAGGTGTGTGTGTGTGTGTGTGTGTGTGTGTGGGGGGGGGGGGGGGGTAGACTTTTGTTGAGTTAGACTCAACAAAACATGAGGCAGGCAGATCTGCAGTAGCAGGTGTGTACTGTAAAGTCAGTACTCAGTACTGTGTGTACATGTTCCTGTGTGACAGCTCCTCTCATGAAGGTGTTCTCACACCTGCTGTGAGGTTTGTGTTGGTTTGTGAGGACAGAAGAACCTCCTGTGCTCCACATGTATACCTGACAAGTTTATTAGCTGGTCCCGTCTTAGACCCCGCCCCCTTCTGAGGGGGAGGAGTGAGAGAGAAGGGTTGCTCTTCTGTGTCTGGGTCTCAAACATTCAGCTTCTGTATTTGTCCACATGAAATATAAATAATATAAATATATATTTATTTGTAAATGACAAATGTCTTATCTTATCCTACCTCTACGCTTGTTGATAATATCGGACACGAATATAAAGTATTAGATTTTGGTAGGTTTATTATAAAGAAACATATATATATATATAATATGTGTGTACCTTCATGTAGTACCTCTGTGTCCTTGTGTCCTTGTGTCCCTTGTCAGCGATGCCTGTGGGGAGTCCAGGTCCGATGACCCGTCACGAGTCTTCAGACAGTCTGGCATCAGACCACAGTGGGCAGGAGGATGAGGAGTGGCTCTCTCAGGTAAATGCCCTTCACCTCAACCAACCTTACACTTACATCAGTTTTAGTCGAACAAGTGAGTGACGGCTGTCAATCACTGATCTTCAGTCAACCAAGGTTTCCTCTATAGTCAGAGGTGATGTGTTTTCATGTTGTTCCTTCGACCTAGAGGGCTCGGAAGAGCACGTGATCCTGCAATGCATTGTGGGCCGCTGGCGCCATTTTCTGGGGCAACAGTGTTTACATCGCTGAGTTAGATACGGTGCTGCAGAGACAGAGGCACAAACATAGATAAATGGACCGTATAAAACATAAAGTCAATGGACCGTTCAGAGACGAGCTGCACCCTGTTCCAAAGGCTCGGTGTCTCCAAAAATGAGTCAAATCGCTGGAACTGATCCATATGAGCACGGCGACTGGACAAGAGATTTAAATGACCTGCCGACATTGTCCGCAGCTGAGCTTGTCCTCTGTCTCGTCAATGGAGTTAGTTATTATACCGGCGAAGAATTTAGTCTCGAAGGGTTCATGGACTAATGAGTGGGTGGGTGCAAGACTCAGAATTTTCCGTCCTAAAGAGGAGACCGTTGTCATTTCAGAGGTATATAAACAACTCTCACTGTGTGCCACCTCCATGTGTTGCTGCTTGTTTGCTTGCTTTTGACTAACATATGTTGGTGTCAGTCGGACATACATGGGTGGAATTTATTTTATCTTTTATCTTACACGGCCATTATTACTTTTAAAATGAGGTCAGTTATGATAATCCTCAACGCTCCATGGCCGCAGCTGTTTGCCGGCCGGCGACTGAATGACTAAATGCTACATGGAAAAACAGCAATAACATATGCTTTGATTCAAACCTAACAGTCTGAAAATGCCGTGAACACACCAACATGTGTCGGGTGATGGCGCTGAAAGTGATGTTTGGTCGTCTCATGGCTGCTATCCAGGCCATTCGGCGTCTCTTTGATGGCTCACAGATCCGAGGTGCTTGGCTTTGCTGCTGAAATGAGAAAAACCTCTCCCCATCGTGTTTTTTTCCCGAAGCGATCGCGTGAACGATTGTGGCAGTTAAACACAGCACATTTGCACCATGTTTGTAACTTGTTAAAACAAAAGAACAGAACACAAGGGCAGCAGCGTGCATGCAGCCGGTGTAAACACACTTTTCAGATGCCCCCAAAGCCCACAATGCAGTGCGGTTTTACGTCACCGCTAAGGTCACCCCTTTGAGCCCTATACTGTGTCTGCTCTGTGTGTTGGTACATTCACATGTACTCAATAAGAAACACTTCCTTTGCTTAATATGTTTGGTTACTTTGTGAATAAATCAATCCAAACCTCACCTTGGTGAAGGTATATTACAAACATCATGCTCTCATCCTCAGTGCGGACAGGTGAACCCTCACTACATTTAATCATCAATAATTCTGCTGCATGTATAATACATTAGTTAAAGTCACTCGCTTAGTTTACAGAGCCTGTGCTTCCTCCATCACACGAACCTGGATCTGTGGCCACTTCCTGTCAGAACACAGGAAGTGATGTAATGTAGTAAGGATCTGTCTCATTCCATAACAAAGAATGATCTGGAAGTAACTTCGAAATATTTGATAAGAATCCCAACTTTACACACGTTACAATGAAGTGTTTCACACAAGAAGTGCCAGTTAACTTGGTATAAATGCAATTTGAATTTATAAAAAGAAATAAAAGAAAAATGTAAAAAATAAAATATAACAAAATAAAAATATCAATGTAAAAAAATATTATAAAATGTTGGAATGTCTATGTAGAGAATAGCACAGCCTTATCATTTATCATTCATTCATTAACACAATGACCATTGCACTCAGTGCTTTAGTGGGAGCATACATATTTATTACATTTTATTATTATATTATATAATTATATCAGTTGTAATTCTCTAATCATCAACCTATAGACTCCCTGTTTTCCACAGCGATCAAAGTGATTATTCAAAATGCCAATGTACAGTGACACTGTGATGTCACGTCTGAATAGAGCTGATATTTGATTGGTTTACACATGACTCAGGGAGACATGGTCAGACTGTCCACAGCTGATCATCACTGGATGACAGATGTGTTCGAGAGGAGCTGGATCTCTGCAGGTGGATGTTTGTATGTATAATCTGAGGCAGTGAAGAAGAGTTGGGGTGATTGGTTGGTAGAGATCAGCTCAGACACTGTCAAAAGAGAAATAATCCTCGGCAAAACCTCAGTGGCTCTTTTTGATGAGATGTGATGGAGAGGGTGAGGGGGGTGAGGAGGGGTGAGGAGAGGGAGGGGATGACACTGGACTGTAACATCTGGACCTTTCCCCTGCGGTGGAGAGAGAGAGAGAACACCCTGGCAGCTGTTCAGCTCTGCGGCTGGGCGTGACATCCATGGTGTTAACTGGCAAAACACACACACACACACACACACACACACACACACACACACACACACACTTACACACTCTTATATAGTGACAACCCTCCCTCCCCCTGTGGCCTAATTTAAACAGCTGTGACAGACCTACAGTGGATTTACAAAGTATATTCAGAGCCCATCACTCATTCTGTACTTTATTGTGTTGTAGATTTAGACCTGAATTATCACTATTTCCTATTATAGTTACTGTGTAACCTATAAATACTCTGTGAAATGTATTAGTATTTTAATTTACAGTTATTTTGACAGAAGCTTTGTCATATTCAAATCCCCTCCACTGAAATTCATGGTATTTAAATGTAGACACACAAAGATGAGTCATCACTTCTTTGCCTCGTCATTATTTTTGCCCCCGGTGACTTCTTTAAATTCTTAGTCTTAGATTGTATACTCTTGTGCAGTATTGGCATTATTAAAATTTATATTTACCTCTCCACACTCGGAATCAGAATCTTTCATGGTTTGAAAATAGCGGTGAGGTCTTATGAGGCCATGTATCTTCATATATAGAATATGTATTCATACACAGACATTTTTGGAGACAGAGCTCTCTCTCTCTCTCTCGCTCTCTCTCTCTCTCTCTCTCTCTCTCTCTCTCTCTCTCTCTCTCTCTCTCTCTCTCTCTCTCTCTCTCTCTCTCTCCCTCTCTCCCTCTCTCTCTCTTTCCCTCTCTCTCTCTCTCTCTCTCTGTCACTCTCTCTCTCTG
Organism: Chascanopsetta lugubris; assembly: GCA_016785325.1. Taxonomy (NCBI): domain Eukaryota; kingdom Metazoa; phylum Chordata; class Actinopteri; order Pleuronectiformes; family Bothidae; genus Chascanopsetta; species Chascanopsetta lugubris. The sequence goes on from JAFBJT010105800.1 coordinate 38,989, forward strand.
GATGAGGTGAGAGATGAACGTGTCCACAGTGGAGATAATGAGAAGTGAAGAGTGAGACACCCAGAGACGTGTTAAGTGCTGTGGGGAGTTTCGGAGTCACAGTGAGCGTGGCAGAGCAGGGCCGAGCCGAGCAGAGGAGGGTGATCCAGCACATTCCAGGCACCGAGGAGATGAAGAGCAGAAGAGGCAGACGCCCAATTTCCATGTCACCCACTCCAAAGTCCTCTCCTCCCACTTTCAGCCAACATTAGTGCCACTCAGCTCCGGTGCCCATGTGCCCGCCTGCCATGCCAGCACTCTCTCACCCTCCCAGTAGACCTCACTTCATCCCCACTGCCATAGTGTCACACTTGTATTAACCCTCTGGGAAGCCATCCCATCATGGCGCCAGCACTCCCAACATCCCAACATGTACATGACCTTTACAGGATGTGACATCACTGTCAGACTGTGAGTGGAGCCCGGGCTTTTAGCTGCATGTCATGTAACTGAGTTCATCTCAGCTCGGTTTGGGCCTCAGCTGACACCACCCCGTCCCTGTTCTGATGTTTACACATCTTTATTATTCTCTTTAAGAAAAATTAAGACCTTTCTTACCGGTCCCAAAAAAAAAAAAGATAAATAGATTTTTAAAATCCTCATTCGTTCCTCACTAAACGCAGTATACTGTCCCTGTGTGTCCTCAGGTGGAGATCGTGACTCATACCGGCCCTCACCGCCGCCTGTGGATGGGCCCCCAGTTCCAGTTCAAGACCATTCACCCTTCTGGTCAGACCACGGTCATCTCCTCCTCCTCCTCAGTGCTCCAGTCTCAGGGCCCCACTGATGTCCCTCAGCCGCTTCTGGACTTTGACACCGACGACCTGGACCTGCACAGCCTCAGGTACCTGGAGACATTGGGCATCAGAGTGAATGCGAAATGCTGAGTCATGAAAAAATATAGGTTATTATACCTCTGTAGCGTCCGAAACTTGTGGCAGAGCTTCAGAGGACACTTTCGAAAACCAGGGATGATTGTTCTTGTGTACGTTCTTGACATACGTTCTGCTTGTCATGATCTACGCACACGTGTGTGTGTGCAGGATCCAGCCGGTGCGCTCAGAGCCCGTCAGCATGCCCGGCTCCTCAGGGCTGGTGGCTGATCGTCGGGGACAGACCAACATCATGGACGCCGGCTCTGGTAGGATGGTTCAGTCACTTCTTCCTCTGTGCTTCCCCTCTTTGATTCCTTCATTTCCTCTTCATCTACTTTTGTTTTCATTTTTAGGTTGAGTTTGTTCCTCGTGACTCCACGGTGTCACATTTATCACATTATGTGGGACTGTTGTCGTCATTGGTGGTGCTGTGTGTGTTTTTGTGTTTCATGATGTCGGAGACAACATTAGTGAACATGTCCTGTCTTCTGTGGTTGTGTTTTCATTTTCAGTGGAATATAATTATGTTTTTCATGATCATTATCAGAAATAGTTGAACTGCTGATATTCGTTTTTCAATAGTTTGGTATTTTTTTTATTTTTTGCAGTAAACAAAATTATCGTGTGCGATTTCCACCATCCATCACCAAAACATGATGTAGTACTTTTAAAGCTGTGCTGTATTTACATTAATGAGGTCATTTCCAGTTATGAATGATGAGTCTGCCGTTCATGTCAGTAAACACTGTCATGTATGTTCTCTCTAACCTGGAGTCACCTGCAGCCTGAGCAGCTCACATGTGTCGTGTGTATCTATCATACAGTAATGCTGTTACAGTCAGTCATCTGACTGTATGTGTGTGTGTTTTGTTTGTGTGTGTGTGTGTGTGTGTGTGTATGTGTGAGAGAGAGAGAGAGAGATCAGGGTGAGGAAATCAGCACTTTTTGCATGACATTACATCCTGATGTGTTTGTGTGATAACAGATACAGTATCAGAGCGACTGTGGCGTCTGTGCCGTTATCATCATCATCTGCTGCTGAGTCATGTGACAGAAAGTCACACACTCATCTGATCTGAACTCACTCTGACACACACGCCCAACTCAGGTGTCAAGAAGTATGTAACGCACGTGTCCAAAGGGCTGCCACAAACACATCCTGTGGCTAAACCCGATACCACGTCCATACTACCTCTATAGTACATCTGTGCTACCGCACTACATTTCAGCAACAAGCCAGGAAATAGCTTTGACCTTAGAACTTACATTCATTTTCTCTTCCATTACAAACATCTTTGTTATTCATGTTGACGCTTTTGCATCTATGTCACATTATAGGTTGTATTTGTTGACAATTTATGTAATTGAACTTAATTGAATCACCTGAAAATCAAGATATTTAATTTTGATACAGCCATAATACATTAATTATTCTATTTTATAGAGGAATGAAAGTATAACTTTTTTATCCATCTGTTAAAATGTTCTATTTTATATCCTGATTTTGATGCAGTTTTGACATATTTATGATAGCCTCATGTCTTTATTCTTTGACCCTGTCCGTCATGTCCACACACACACACACACACACACACACACACACACACACACACACACACACAC